>VIRR01000561.1:0-125000 GCA_008638375.1 Nyssa sinensis | reverse complement strand
CCAAGGACTTAGACTCGAACTTGATCAAAATCAATATTGAGGCCTGTAAGAAATTCAAAGATTCTCTCCCTTTCCACAAACTTTTGCAATATGGCAGCATCTTCTCCACACTTCATTTTAAAGTTTTGACAGTAATCCAGGTCAAGCCACAAGCCTTTCATAGTACTATAGTACTCAGTGACAGAAAGGCTACATTTGTCACGACCCGAAACCCACTCTATGCGGATCTCGTGTCGTGGGGCCGACCCAATGGCCGTCCCTACTTTTTTCATTCTTTAACCAATGATAACAATAAGAAATATAACCATAACATTAAAGTGCGGAAGTCTTATTACATCATTGTTCCAAAACTAAAATAAGTCTAACAAATCCAAACGTAAACCAACATAACTTAAACATAAACCATCGTTTTAGGTGGTGAGTGCATGGGAGAACTACTGTATTCTACTATGCTCCTTAACCATCTCCCTAGGCTCTGGATCTCCTACTGTGGTTCCATAACATTCTCACTTGAAAAATTAGTAAGGGGTGAGCTATAAACTCAGTAAGTAGAAGCCTATCCCCAATACGGGTGGGAATGACATAAATGAATACAAGTCAAGGTAACATGATAGCCAGTCATGACAGTGATTGCAGTCAACTGTAAAATGCCACAATGGCCAATAAATGACAAGGTACAATAACAGTCAAGAGTAATCAATGAATAACAACGTATGATAACCGTCAAGAGTAACAACGTAGCATGAATATAGAATAGGCTCAATGAACACGATCAACATAAATACTGCCACAATGAAACGGTCACAATCAAGTCCAATAAATCAAAACCAATCAACATAGAACTATATCAATTAACATAGATGATGCCTTTACTCTGTTCAGGGTTTGGCAAACCCTCGGTCGTTTGGGGCCCGGCATACCCCCCATTAACATAAAGGCATATAAAATGCCCATTAACCGTACTGCGTAAGAACGCCATAATTGCCATATGTCTTTTTGACCCGTAGGTCCCATAAATTGACCCGTAGGTCCCAGTCAATCAGATAGCATCAAATAGGTAATATGGCTGAGCACAAAACCCGACACTTAACATAAATTAAGATTCTATAGTATTCCATATGAATGTACAAAACATGGAACATCATAACGTAACATACAGTAAATGGATATCAATGAAATGAATCAGTCATGCAACATCAACCAATAGGCATCCACCAGGTAGAGCAATATCCATGGTGGGAAACAATGACAGTAAATACATATATGAGTACAAGATTGGCAGTAATGGAAAGAACGTGGCTTGGAAACCACGTATCAAAGATAAGAATCCACTTACCTTATCAATGTCTTAATATCCCGTGACTTTCTCCTTTCCTTTTGACTTGCCTATAAATCAATAAACACGTTTCAGCTTTCATATCATTTATCGAATTTATGCCTCGTTACTCTAAATACCTCCCTTACTAATTTATGCTTTACGGTTTTTCATTTTAAACTTAATTTATCCAAGGGCAAAATGGTCATTTACGTGTCTCTACTTTTTGGGTTCTGTTTTCATAATTTGGACTTCACCGTTGAGTCCAGTAGGTTTGAATTAATAAAAATTCACTATTTACTTAACTAAATCGGAGTCCGTTTGACTCACCTTCGACGTAGGGGCATTTTGGTCATTTTGGCATTCTACGGGTATTTTATTTTTTCGGGACTCCGTCTCGTAAAATGGACCTCACCATTAAATTCAGAGGGTCCAAAATAGTAAGTTTTCATTATTCATTCTACTAATTTACGCGTCGAAATTAAATTTGAAATTTATTAATTTAAACCATTTATTTAAATTAATTAATCTAGCTAATACATATTAGTATTTGAGCCCAAACAGACCACATGTGCGTTGGTGGCACAGTGGCTAAGCTTCTCACCCTTTCTCCTTTGGTCACAGGTTCAATTCACAACCCATACCAATTTTCCATTTCCTGTTATATTTTTTTTTTTTTCCATTTCCTGTTTAAGTTTAAGCCAATCAATGGATAGCTTATCCTTTCCAACCAAACACTATCCAAACTCAAATTTAAAAATTTACCCATAAAGTAACAGTGTTGGGCAGCCATCTGAATGGGTAGGTCGGGTCAGACCCGACCCGGTTTGGCCCAAATAAAATCACAAAACCCCCAGCCACGCAACACCATCTCCAGCGTGCTGGTTATCTTCTCCGTCAACGGCGACTTGCCGACGACGGATTTTCTTGCATTTTTCAGTGGGGTTCACACCTACAGGTCATGGGCAACTCAAATCTATCCTCGTGTTTCCAATCGGAGTGCCGGAACACTTCCAAAATGGGGAAAACCGTAACTTCACAGGGGCTGTGCGATTTTCCGGCAGCCCCTTTTTCTTCCATTTTTTCTACCTTTTCTCTACTATTTCAACACAAATTAATCCCTACAATGTTCCTACAACTTATACACATAACTCCTAAGCATTCAAATTAAATTTCATGTATCAAAATCACAAAAACAGATTTTTAAATCTTCCCTGGAATTCCTGTTTTCCTACTAGTTTCCTTTTGGGTTTCTTAATTCAATTTGCAATAAAACCCAATTTACATGCTTTAGGAGATTCCAAAATCACATTCATGCTTAAAATAAAAATAACAAAAATCACAGAAGTTGATCCATCTCACCGTTCCAACGTACGCAGTCCCGATTTCCCTGCCCGTTTCACTCTTCTTCGTTGTTTCCACTTCTGTTTGGTTCTAAAACCCCTTCTCTTCTATTCTGGATTAATATTCTATACTCATATACCAACTGAGAAATGTAAAGCAACCCAAAAATCGAATTACAGAGAGAAGTATCTTACCCCTTGCACCTCTGTCTCTATCGCCCCCTCCTCCTTGCGCCGTTTGCTCTGTGTTTCCTTCTTCCTCTGTGTTTTTTTTTTTTCTCTGTTTCTCCTAGTTCTAATGCATGCTTGCATGCTTAAATTGAAGGCCCCTCACTCTCTCTCTCTCTCTCTCTCTCTCTCTCTCTCTCTCTATCTCATTGCCTCTTCACCTCCTGCTCATAACTCCCATCCGTTCCTCTTCTTTTTTTAATTTTCCTTCTTCAGTTACATGTTGTAGCTGCCACACACCTTTACACCTTCACACACATATATATCTATTTATCTATATATATATATATAGCCGTATGTATGTACATATATATATATTGTCTACATATTAATTTCCTAATTAGTATTTTATTTTTATTTTAGTTTGTCTTATTATTTTTTATTTTATTTTATTTTTATTTTTATTTATTTATTATTATTTTTTTCCGCCATTCGTTTGCCCTAACATTCATCAATATATTTCAATTATTGAAATGCAACCCGTTTATTTCATCATCATAGCATTAGGCCCTTTTGGCTTGGTTACAATGGTCAAGGTATTACAACATTGCTTTGTGGTATTGAGTTTGGTTCGAATCTCATAAATCAACGTAGCATTTTGCATTTTTGAATAGGTTTGGCGAACTGTTTCCCAAACCTCTCTAGCGGTTGTGAGGAACATGCAGGTCCAGCTCACTTCGGGTGTCATGGAGTTCCATAACCATGACATGATCATGGAATCTTCTTCGTCCCATTTTGCAAACGTGGCGTCCTCAGCAGTAGGTCCGGTTCTCATAAGATGGCTCAACTTTCCCTTTCCTTTGAGAAAGGTTTTAACAACTTGAGACCATTTAAGATAATTCCAGCCATTGAGCCGATAGGAAGATTGAATGTTCTGCAGTTCTCCTTTTGATTCAACTGGCATCTCGCCTTGGCTAACCTCAGTAATAGTAGGTTGATTCTCAGATGAGTTCTTTGACATGATGAGAGATAAAAGGAAAAAAAAAATAGTAGAAAAAAACTGAAGAAGAATTGAGAAGAGTTCGGCAACTAGCACCCAATATTTAGAGAAAGGTTTTTTGGTGTAGAATGGCCGTAGAGAAGCTGTGATACCATGAGAAAGAAACTAAAATTCTTCTTCTTACTCTTACAAATTGATCATAAACAGAATACGCTAATATAGTACAAGGTCAATATCCTATTTTAGGAAACAAACTAATTCTTACTAATCAGTCATTGACTAAATAAATCAAGAAGATTACAATCAGCCTAAATTAGAAACATAGTTGTCAATTAGCTAATTTACAACCATATACAATCTTCTAGAAAGTCAAAGAGTCTGAGATTCTCCAACACAATCTTCTAGAAAGTCAAAGAATCTGAGATTGTCCAATAGTTTCATGACCGATGATGAGGATAAGCTTGTGTGCAATTATTGTGGCAAGTCGAGACACAAAAGAAAGTTGTTGGGAACAACATGACCGTCCTACATGGGTTATAAGAGGTCGCCTTGGAGGTGCACCCAAGTCAAATGCTCGTCTCACCCCTGTTAATTCCCTTGTGACTACTTCTGCTACAGTTTCAGACACTTCTGTTCTTTCTCGAGCAGAGATTGAATCTCTTTGACGTCTTATGTCTCAGCTAGAGCCCTCATTTGCAGCCACTACTTCCTCCACATTTGCTCACTTAAGTACTCATGCTGAGGCATATATTGCTTCTCTTTAATGTCGTAGACGCTCTTGGATCATTGATTTGGGAGCTTTCTGATCATATGACTGCCTTGTCAAACTTGTTTTCTTCTTATAATACTTGTTCAAGTAGGGACAATTAGGATAGCAGATCGATCTTTATTCTTTATTTTTGGTAAAGGTTCAATTTCAGTTTCTCTATCACCGTCCTTCTCATCAGTCTTACAAGTTCCTAATTTTTCTACTAATCTTTTATCTGTTAGTAGTATTACCAAGTCCTTAAATTGTAGCGTAACCTTTTTTCCTACTCATTGTATTTTTCAGACTTGGACACGAAGAAAATGATTAGTAGTGGTAGTGAGAAGAGTGGTCTCTATCTCTTGGATTCTCTTGCTGCTAGACCTTTTGAGAAGAAACAAGCCTTCCAGTCTACTAGTTCTAGTGTTGTTTCTCCTATAGACCAACTAGTGTGATGGAATCAGTGCCTTGGCCATTTGTCTTTTTCTTTATTGCAGAAATTGTTTCCTATTTTTTTTTTCTAAGTCAAATGTTTCTAAGTTTCACTGTAAAGTGTGTGAACTAGCAAAACACAATTGTGTTTCTTTTCTTCCTAGTTTAAATAAGAGCACTTCATATTTTGCTATTATTCATTCCAATATGTGGTGCCCTTCCCGTATTTCTACTGTGTGGTTATCGATGAGTTGTTACCTTTATTGTTGATTGTTCTCGTGTTACCTAGGTGTACTTACTTCGTGACAAAAGTGAGGTTTTTACATGTTTTAAAACCTTTCATAGAATGTTTTTAACTAAATTTGATGTTAGTATTAAGGTGCTTAGGTCTGACAATGGTGGTCAATATGGGAATGGTGTATTTAATCTATATTTGAATTTTCATGGCATTATTCACAAAACTACCCATGTCAATACTCCACAACAAAATAGGATAACTGGGTGTAAGACTCGTCATTTGTTAGAATTGGCTTATGCACTCTTGTTCACCATGCACGTTCCCAAAACTTATTGGGGGATGCACTTCTTATGGTAACCTATCTCATCAATCAGATGCTTTCTCGTGTCTTGTTCTTCAAATCTCCTTTGGAAGTCTTGGGAATTTCCTTTTTTGTGTTCCTTATTCCCTCTCGTATATTTGGTTGCAGTTATTTTGTTCATATTCATGGTCCGTTTCAAGAAAAACTTGATCATAGGGCCTTGAATTGCAGATAGCTAAGCGTAAGAATCATCATTTGTTAAAAGTGGCTCATGCACTCTTGTTCACCATGCACGTTCCCAAAACTTATTATTGGGGGATGCACTTCTTATGGCTGCCTGGCTCATCAATCAGATGCCTTCTCGTGTCTTGTTATTCAAATCTCCTTTGGAAGTCTTGGGAGTTTCTACTTTTGTGTACCCTATTCCCTCTTGTATATTTGGTTGCAGTTGTTTTGTTAATATTCATGGTCCGTTTCAAGGAAAACTTGATCCTAAGGCCTTGAAATGTATTTTTTTAGGTTACTCTACTACTTGAGGGGGTATTGATGTTATTATCCTCCTACCGATTTCGTTTTATCATTGTGGATGTCACATTTTTTGAGTCTGGATCATATTTTCTTGATCTGTAGACTCTTCTCTAGTGAGAGAATGATAATGAAGAGTTGTCTTTAGGTCATTCTCTTCCTCAACCTTTATCTCTTCCTTAATCTTTATCTCTTATTTGTGAGTCTCCTGTTTGTGAAGTGGAAAAGGAGAAATAGGTTGTCTGTGAGGTGGACAAGGAGAAGCAGGGTGCACGAGTTAAAGAGATATTGACTTACTCAAGGAGGAAAAGGGTGAGATTATTGATCCTTCTCATGTTAACTGCCAGCTGGATTCTTTAAATCCAAGTAATGCTTCTTACCTCCTTATAGATACTTTTACCTCTCTTGGTCTGATTGATATTGATCTTACTATTGCAATTCGTGAAGGAGTCTAATCGTGCACTCAACATCCTATCTCCGATTTTGTATCTTGTTAGTCACTTTCACCCTCCTATCATGGCTTCGTCTCTTTGTTGTCTTCTATGTTTATTCACAAGATTGGAGAGATGTCTTGGCAGATCCTAAGTGGAAGGAAGCAATGGTTGACGAGACGAGAGTTCTCGAGAAGAATGACGTGGGACCTGGTGACTCTTTTCTGATGGGAAAAGAACAATTGGGTGTAAATGAGTGTTTACTGTAAAGTACAAGGCATATGGATTTGTAGAAAGGTGTAAAGTTAGATTGATGGCCAAAGGTTTTCCTCAAACCTATGGCATTGATTACCAAGAAACCTTTGCACCCGTGGTCAAAATGAATTCCATTAGAGTGTTGCTTTCTTTGGCAGCAAATTTGGGGTGGTCCCTTCATCAATTTGATGTAAAGAATGCTTTCCTTCATGGTGATTTGGAAGAGGATGTGTATATGAATGTTCCTCCTGGTTTTCCATCTATGCCTAATGAATGGAAAGTTTGTAAATTGAAGAATTCCCTTTATAGCTTGAAGTAGTCCCCTAGAGCCTAGTTTAAGAGGTTTAGTAGAGCTATGTAGAGGTATGACCATAAGCAGAGTTAGGTCGATTGCACTCTCTTTATCAAACATAGGCAAAGGAAGGTCATTGTGCTTATAGTCTATGTAGATGATATTGTTATAACTGGAAATGATATTGAAAAGGTGCAGGTTTTAAAGTCTTCATTGCCCAAGTAGTTCGAGATAAAGGACTTGGGGGACTTGAAATATTTCCTTGGGAAAAAGGTTGCAAAATTAGAAAAATGAATCTTTTATCTCTTAATAGAACAATGTTTTAAACTTATTGAAGGAGATAGGAATGCTTGGTTGCAAACCATGTGATACTCTGATTGAGCCAAATCTGCTTTGGGAAAGTAGTGGTGATACAGAAGTTGGTACGGGCATGTACTAGAGACTTGTGGGAAAATTGATTTATTTCTCACATATTCGACCAAATATTGCCTATGTCGTGAGTGTGGTAAGTCAGTTTATGCATTCCTAACGATCATCTCATTTAGAAGTTGTCTTTACAATTCTTCAATATCTAAAGTTATCACTTGGGAGAGGTCTCTTATTTTCCAGACATATAGTCATTTGAGGTTAGAGGCATATACTAATACAAATTGGGCAAGGTTAGTCAGAGATAGACATCTACTTCTGGGTACTGCACTTTTGTGGGAGGCAACCTAGCAACTTGGCGTTAGAAGCAGTCGTTGTTGTGAGATCAAGCACTGAAGTTGAGTTTAGGGCTATGGCACATGGTTTGTATAAGCTTTTGTGATTGAGAATTATGATGATGGAGCTTGGTGTTGGTATATGACGTCGTCCAATGAGGCTTTATTGTGAAAATCTAATTAAGTCAAATTATAGCCCTAGTTGACTTAATTAGGTTCTAATTAAGTCAAAATCTAATTGATAATGACTAATAATAGAAGTTTTCAAACAACTCAAATGTCTTAAAATCGCGTCTAAAATCAAATAGTAATTAATCACAAGTTTGGTTGTCAAATCAATATTCTTATGTTTAATAGCGAGTCTAAACCAATTATCAAATAAGTAAGAAATCACATAACTTCTCAAATTATCATAATATTATGGAAAATCACAAATTTTTAAGAAATAAATTGATAACGAAATCCTATATCCAATGATTCAAAATCATATCATAATGAGTTTATATTTCACAATTCACATTCTTCAAAATTATAGATAACAATATTATATCGATGAATTAGAATCTCATCAAAAAAGTGATACTAATATTTGTCTTATTTAGGTTTCATTTAGGTTATCTTGAATTCTAATGAACTCTATTGCTTCTTAACGCTATATATCTGTTTCTATTTCTTATTAATGTTTATTTAGATGGAATGAACCCTCTTAAACACTAGGAATGACAGCTGCACTATTTCATTTTGACCCATTGGAATTACATTTTCCAACTTCCAAGTGCAGTTGGTTACTGTCAAAGATATTTTAGAGAATGTAAAAAATATATTCTTCTCTCTAGGAGGTTAAAATTTATAGTTACAGCTTACAAGTAAATAAGGAAACTATTCTAAATTAGTTCTTACAATCAATACAATCAATCAATCAACCTAATACCTAAATTAAGTTACAGATTACAATCAATATTTATAACAGTTACTATACCTATAACACCAATACTCAACTCTTAATTAGGTTTATTTGAATTATTTCTATAGCCATATTTTGGATAATCTTTCACAATTTCCAGCATTCTCAGTAGGATTTGTTTCGTCACTTTCAACAAACATCCTAGAATCACTTAGCTTAAGTTATCAACATCATTTAGGACTATTTGTGTCAATTTCCAGCAGTCAAATACAGTCTAATGCACCCTAATTTCAGTTGCATTTCTTAGCTTTTATGTGACAAATGTTTCTTTCATTTAATTAACTCAATAGCAAGCATAAGCTTAATTAGTTAGGCTTAATTTATGTCATTTTCCAAAATCGCAACAGTATTCTCCCCCCCCCCCCCCCCCAAAATTTGCATCGTATGCAGGGTTTTATAATAACTAAGCACTAATTAGCTTATTAACTTGCTAATTAACATAGTATAGGATTAATTAATCTTGAAATTAAACCTTGCTTCACGTATGTTAAGTTTATGCTTTTAGAACCATAACTTAATTCTAATCAATTTAGTGTTGACGTAGTATTATAGGATTCAGAGACTAAATCCATGTTCTTAATTAATTTGACTCATTCATTTTGCAATTAATCACAAGCAATTAATTATAGGGATAGATTCATACCTCTTTTTTAAGTTTGAAATTATAGCCCTAGTTGAAGTGGCATCCTCTCTCTTCTTCTCACTCCATGCTAGGACTCACCTTTTTTTTTTCCACATTAGATTTCGCTTAGTGCTTTCCAGAAACTGTTGGCCTCTTTTTCCTTCTTTTTTTTTCCACGCAGCAAACATACAGCTATTTGACTATTTTATTTTATTTTTGTTCTTATCTTTATTTTTCTTAAAATTACTTAGCACAAATATTTTAATTAGGAAATTATAATAAAAAGTCAGAGTGTTACACCTATTTAATGCATTTGTGATTTAGGTTGGGACCTTTTCAGTAATTAATTATATCGAGTTTAACAAAAATTGATGAGTACTTTTTGAAATGTTCCTATAAATGAATTTTCAATTTTCAGTCCTTTTAAGTAATTAAATTAACCATTGCATATTTTAATGTAAAAATATCATTTAAATTATTATTAAATAGACAGGTTCTAGAATCCATGAGAAAGAAGACCTTGAATGCATAAAAAAAAAAAAAAAATTCTGAAATATTATTATTGATAGATTGGTCTCCGATATAAAGAATTAATATAATCCAAATCCTAATTGAACTCTGAAATAATAAAGAAATTGGGAATATACCAAAAATGGAAAATTTGAGGGCTTAGATTTGTATAATATAAAGTCCTAAGACTCAAACAAACAACAGAAGGGCTAGCCTAGTGCCAAGGCTTCTGCCACTATAGGGTTCGAGGAAGGTCAGACGTACGCAGCCTTATCTCCACGAATGGAGAGGCTGTTTTCGCAACTGTCGGGCTCAAATCTGTCTTAAATTCTCCAATCATTGGCAGCTTGGGTTCATCTTTTGTTTTGATGTGAGTCCTATCATTTAAACATAAGGAGCAGATGGAACCAAAATGGACTAAAATTAGGCCCACCATGTCTTATCATAATGAAAATATAGGAAATCCTCTTCCTCTTAGTGTTGTATTTTGACAACCCACTGAATATATCTATATTGTAAACAAAACATCTTTTAATACTTGTCACTACTACTTCGAAACTCATATGAAAAAACTCAATTTTAGTTGAACTAATAAGCAAAAGGAAAAAAAAAAAAAAAGAGTTATAGGTGTATTCCGGTTGCATTTGGTTGTGTGGACTCAGGAAGAGAATTTGGGTTTGTCTCCTATTGATGAGCCTATTGATGGATTTTAGGCTCCTAAATCAAAGAATCACATGAAACATATGGATGGACATTTGTCAAAATCCACATAGACAAAGAATACGACTACTTTATACATCAGGAAAGATTAGTTTTTTTTTTTAATTAATTATTTTTCTGGATTTCAGTAATATTGGAGGAGTTAAATATGTATCCATTGATTGACTAAATTTTCTTTCTGTAAAAATCATTTGATTTGGTTTCCATTGTTAACTTGTTGAGCATTCTTTTTACATTTAAGCCTTACATATTTTGGTAAATTAAGTATTCGGAAACTCACACACCCATTTGAAATTAGGTTGTGCTTGAGCATGGAGTACATTCAAACAATCTGTACAAGCTTTGAACTATTGAGAAACCCCTGGGCATTTATTCAGGAGTGGTACAATTATCATGAAGTGCTTGATGAAAAGAGGCAAACTCTAAGAAGGAGAATGGAAGCACTGAGAAACAGAGAGAAGGATGTGAATGATGAATTGAGAAATGTCGAGTATGGAAAAAAGCCAAAGAGCATAGTTGAGAACTGGTTAAAAGATGTAAGAGAGAAAAAAACTGAAGTCCAAGAGATTGAACAAAAGGCCGAAAAAAGAAGAAACCTTTCACGGTTACCATTCTTGAGGCTTTTGGATAAAAATATTCAGGAAGTAATTGAGCTTATTGAGCAAGGTAGATTTCCTGAGGGGCTCTTCATTAATGTACATGATGAAAGAGGAGAGGCATTGCTAACATCGCCATTGGTGGGTCAAACTACAGCGGAGAGAAACTTGGAAAAAATTTGGAAATGCTTCATCAATGATGAGATCATATGCATTGGAGCTTACGGGATGGGGGGAGTGGGGAAAACGACCATTGCAACTCATATCCATAACAGGCTCTTAGAAAATCCCAGTTCTGCAGATCATGTCTACTGGGTAACTGTATCACAAGAATCAAGCATTCACAAATTGCAAAATGATATTGCAAAATATATAAGGCTAGATCTTTCAAAGGAGGATGACGAAAGGAAAAGGGCAACTAGGTTATTCAATGCACTGGGAGGAAGAAAGAAATTTGTTCTTATTTTAGATGATATGTGGAAAGTATTTTTGCCACAGGAGATAGGTATTCCAATTGGAGTTAATTCAGGAAAGTTACTTATAACTACTCGGTCATTGGAAGTCTGTCGAGGAATGAAGTGCCAACAAACTATCAAAGTAGATCCTCTTTCTACAGAAGAAGCATGGGACCTGTTCATGAAGAATGTTGGGAGTGAGAAGGTGCTTGATAAAAAATTGAAAGAAATTGCAAGGTCTATTTCCGAGGAGTGTGCTGGTTTACCTCTTGCAATTGTTACAACTGCTAGAAGCATGACAGGTGTTGATGACATTCATGACTGGCGCAATGCACTAGATGAATTGAGAGAAGGGGTTGAGGGTTTCGTTGATATGGAGGATAAGGTATTTAAGAAACTAAAATTTAGTTACGATCGCTTGAAAGATAAAAGGCTCCAGCAATGTTTCTTGTACTGTGCATTGTTTCCCGAAGACTACAAGATCCCAAAGATGGACTTGATAGTATATTGGATTGCTGAAGGGTTATTAGATGGAAGCAGAACTAGGAGAGCAAAATTTGATAGGGGTCATTTTATACTGAACAAACTGGAAAATGTTTGTTTGTTAGAAAGTGCTAAAGACCATTATGGTTCCATTCATTTAAAGATGCATGATGTGATTAGAGATATGGCCCTCAATATCACTAAAAAAGAGAATGGTGGTCATATTTTCATGATGAAATCTGGACGACTCTTACAGATTCCAAATGAGAGAGAGTGGTCAGAAAATCTTGAGAGAGTTTGCTTACAAGAAGACATAATGGAAGAACATCTCTCTACTTCCATATCACCCAAGTGCCCCAGACTTCTCACCCTTTTATTGCATAATAACCGCAGTATTTCTGAGATTCCCAATTCCTTCTTTGTATATACACTGAGCCTCCGAGTTTTGGACCTATCATGTTTACGAAATCTCAAGTGTTTGCCAGATTCCATCTCCAACTTGAAAAGTCTTCGAGGATTGTTTTTGAGGTCCTGTACAAATTTAGAATATGTACCTTCATTGGCAGAGCTTAAGGAATTGAGGGAATTGTATATAGAGCGAAGTGGAAAGATGAGAACAGTACCTGAAGGTTTGGAGGGATTAGTCAACCTAAAATGCCTTAACCTGTTTCGTATGTTGCACATACTTTCTATTCCAACTGGTTTATTACCCAAACTTTCCCATTTGCAGTGCCTCAGACTTGATGATTGTTTGCGTGTTGACATTCAGACGAGAGACCTGATTAGCTTGACACAACTGGAGATGCTTGGCGTGCACTTCTCTAGTCTCCATCAGTTCAATAGCTATGTCAATACTCAGCATTGGCAGAGATTAAGTCACTATTGTCTTCAGATCAAAAGTGGACATGGTCATGATTTGCTTCGATGTAGACGAGTATCTATTTCTGAACTTGATCGAATAACAATGTTGAACTGCAGTATTGTGCTCCCTACCAACATGCAGGAGTTGTACATAGGGAGATGCATTCTTCCTACGAGCTTATTGGAATTTTCACCTTCTTTAAAGGAGAATGCTTGCAGAGATCTAGAGAGATGTATGATTTGGGGCTGTGAAGGGATAGAGCACCTATGGTCGTTCACCACCACAACCACCTCGGTGCCACAAAACCTTCAAACATTGATGCTTGTAAACCTTCCAGATTTGATAAGCCTCTTCAAGTATGAGGGAGTTGAAAGGGAAGGGGGACCACCAGCACCAACCCCAGAAACTGGAATCTTTTCCCGTCTAAAACTATTGAGTGTTTGGCGCTGTGAAAAACTCAAGTATTTGTTCACAGCTCGGTTGGTGTGGCACCACATGCAAAACCTTGAATTGATTCGTGTGTTTGGTTGCTCTCAAATGGAGAACATAATAATAGAAGAAGAAGAAGTTGAAGAAGGGATTACTACTGAAAGGACTTCTATTCTGACATTCTCCAAGTTACGGTCTTTGAAGTTACAAGATGTACCGCAATTGAAGAGCATATGTACGGGGACAAACACAATGGTTTGTCCTTCTCTTCAAAAAATCAAAGTAGAAAATTGTCCAAAGCTTAAGAGGCTCTCTCTCTCTACTATAAACGTGGATGATAATAGGCGAATATCAGAGGCCCACCCTGCACGTCTCATAAAAATCAGTGGACAAAAAAAGTGGTGGGATTTGCTTGAATGGGATAATCCACAGGCTAAATCTGTTCTTCAACCCTTCTTTTCAGTTATTGAGGTATGCTTCCTGAAGTTTTTGTAACTTTCAACAAATATTTCTTAAGTGGTTATACAATTCAATGAAATGCTTAACCGCATTGAAAATTGATGTGGAAATCCAACCTTTCTTGTTTGTGTGTTTTAATCACTTTTTCTCTCAAAAAGTGGAATTTTTCTTTTTGATTAATTTATTAGTTTGAGAAAACATTATGATGCTTAAGCACTTGGAAAAATGCCAGACCAATCATGGGTGCATTTCAAAAATCATATTGATCCCATCCTCTTGTTCATTTCATAAAAGAATTAATACTTATTTCCTAGCTTACAACATATGTTTCTGGTGTGACTATCCTATTAAATGAAATGCTTAGCATTCCTTTGGAAATGATATTTTTCATTTACTTCCAAAAGCAACCCTGTTTTGTTTTTGCATGCATTTCTTTCTTCAAAACCTTAAAAAAAAATTCCTGATTATTTTAGCAGTGTGAGGGTACATTTTGGTGCTTCAGCAACTGTCTCTACTTTTGGTATAGAGCACCAAGGCAATTATGGGTGGTGCAGGATGTCATGAAGAAGAAAAGCAATAAAATGAAAAATACCAATGGCAAAAACATTTTTGTGAATCATGTGTTCCTATTCAAATTCACTTATTCAATTAATTCTGAAATTTTGTTTTATGTAGTCACCAGGGTATCCAATCGGCAGGACTGATCGTTCTTGGTCCAAAGATTTATCATGCTATGAAGAAGTGTAAGGCCCTTAACTTTGAAAATGCTTCACTAAATATTATCTATATCTATATCTATAACTATATGTTTAGTGCAAGTTATATTTGTATCAATGTAATATTTATCCTTTTCAAGTTATTTCTATACCTCATTCATCACTATCTCAACATTTCTTAATTATACATTACAATTGTAGTTGCTCTTTTCTATTAATGCTACACAAACAAATGCTTTACTCAGTTCATTGTTCATTTGATGGATCGCTGGAAATATGCCTTTTAGGCTGCCATAAATCATGGGTCCCCCCACCCCCTCTTTCAAGTGGAAGGTATTTGTATGACTGACTATGTCATGGGTCTTATCCCTAATTACCATTATAGAAGCCGAGACATGAAACCATAGTCTAGAAAGTGGAGAAGTGGCACAGGAAAATAATTTCGTATCAGATGGAAAACAAATTTAAAAGAAATGCTAGTGAAAGGGCAACCTAGTGGAGTCAATAGGTTGATTTTGAATTTTCGTAAGTTGTAATTTCTATCCTCTTCTACTACTATAAAAGCAATCACTAACTATTAAAAAATGGAAAACACCAAATTCATAGTGGTTCGGCTGGAAAACTTAGCCCACATCCATTGTTGAGTAAGTTGGAATAAAACAAAAAACCACTTTCCTACACTCAGCAATATAGACTAAAACATAGAAATCACATATACTTCTACAGTCAAATAACTATATATGATCACTTCCCATTGTATAACATAATAGTCCAAAGTTATTAATATATCATTAGGGTTCTATAGCAGCTATAGCGTCACTATATACAGATAATCCCGAGTTCTAAATAAATTAGAAAATTAATTACCAAGTCTGTTCAGGAAAACAAACATGCGTTAAAACGAGAACACAATATGCATCAAATAAAGATATATCGCATTCTAACAATTGACTCTGGAATATATTATATCAAAATAAACACCACAGTCAACGTAGCTGAAGCGCACTAGCTCGAACAAGTAACCACTATTTTGGCTTTCATCAGTTTAACCTATAGTCGAGCAAACAACCACTCTTTTGGTTTTTGGCAATTCAGCCTCTTAAGTTAAAACTAAATCTTCCAAGGTTATGATGCAATTAAACTACTACTGAGTATGTGAATGCAAATGCATGGATGTGTTTACTTTTTATTTGCACACAAACATGAAGTTCTGTAGATTTGAATGAAGTAATCTTTAGAACTGCCATTCTAATTTATTCAAACTTGATCTTGAGGCTTCAAACTAATACATACTGGTGCACTTCAATTAAGCCTAACAATTACATAATTATATTTTAGAATGAATGTACCAACATAAAAAAAATAAAGAAGCATTTTTTTTCACAACAATTACTTTTTTCACAACTACATTTGGTAAATGCGTGAAAATCTCTATGTTGAGTTTTATTTACTTAAAAGGTCTCTAGGAATAAGTAGATTGGACTTTTTGTCTTATCATTCCTTTTGTTGTATTCTCCTTGATTGTTGGCAATTCATTCTTGTTTCGACTTATTCTTTTTAATCTGGTGTTTTTGGCACGATGTAGGAAATGATGGACACAACGCGAAGTATATTTAGAATATTGTGCAACAGCAAACACAATTACTTTATCATAAGAATGGATCCCTTACCGTCATGATGACTTTCCAAATTTTCTTTAGAATTGAATTGAAGCTTTAATATTGCTAGTGACTTGAGGTCCTAGCATCCTCCGTATATTTCTTCCTTTCCTTCTTCAAGATTTGGCCAGTAAAAAGGTAGCAGGGAATGTGTTTGTTTGTTTTTCCCTGTTTTTGTTTTGTTTTATTTGTTTTTTTAATCAAATGTGGAACTCATACCATTGAGCAAGTAATATTGGTGTCTTCTTGATGAGGTGGATTTCCTTGTTCTTTTCTTTTTTATCCAAACATGGTATATAGGTTATATGTATATATAAAGCACAAAGTAGCTTTTCACCAACCATAGTGCTGGGGTTCTTTCACTTGATACAATTTTTGGCTCCCAACTTCTAACTTCTAATTTCCCCAAACCTTGTCTGAATTCTGAGACAATGAGAAGCATACTTCCAATTCAGGGGTGCACAAAAAAAATTGGGAACCGTAAACCCGAACCGACCCAATCTCAATGGGTTGGATTAGTTTGGTTCTAAAAATAATCAAGTCAGTTTGGTTCTAGAACCGACTTAGCCAATTCGGGTTCGGTTTAACGTTTGGGTAAACTGAACTGACCCGAGAACCGGATTATCAATAAAATACTTTTTTGAAAAAAATTAACATATATATATATATATGTACACACATATACATCCATACACACACTTACTAATATATTACAATACATTTATAAATATATATATATATATATATATAGTTTATATACATACATAATACAATACTAATATAATGTATAGAGATATTGATCATATAATACATATACACAAATATTACTATAATATAATACATACTTATCATATACATATATAAATATATATTGTATACATAGTAATAAAATATATTTACATACCGATTATATAATACATAACGACACACACATTTATACATATATAAAATTCTCTCATTATGCTGGAGTAATTGATATATTCTTTGGGAATGAATATTTGAGTGAGCTACTCACTGGGAACTGCTACAGTGCTATGTCAACAAATCTCACATCGCTTTATGTATAATGTTACTAGATAATATCATTAATTTTATTCTTATATATATATACACACACACACACACACACAATCATTAGAACTGATGTGTTTTACAGCCAAAATTTACACATTCTCTTGCAACCAACTATTTAGAGACTTTTTTAGACTCGCTGCTGTAAAATTGCTTGAAGATCCCTTGGAACTGCTCCTTCCTGCTGGTCTCTCTCTCTCAAAATTAAGTATGGAGGGTGTTGCTATCCTGCAGATTAGTTAGTGTCTTCTTCTTTGTATAATCTTTCCTTCCATTTCTTGCATATAGGATATACGTACACCAACTCTAGAATCATCTACCAATGATCATTGATAAATGTTTTTGTCTTCTAAAGGCATAAAATCTTTAAAGCTTAGACCTATCTGGGGGATATGTCCAAATATAATAATCATGTTTGTATCATGAGACCCACATAAGTCCTAATATGATGAGTAAAACTATACTTATCAAAAAAAAAAAATTTCAAAAAAAAATTTACAAAGATGAGTTGATAGTGTTGTATTGACTTTTTATTATATTATATTACATCGTGATATGATATGCAAGATTGGCTCTATATAATTGAAGGCCTAAAGTGATAAATAGATAATTCTAAATGAGGCCTCTTTTAACGTTAATGTAATTTTTTTAGGGTCGTTTGGCCACAAGTTCATAAAAAGTGTGCAAAATTATCATAAGACGCACACTCAAACTTATTAACCTTACGAATCTTTTAATTATATTGTGACTAAAATTCCCTTTTAGTGAAAATGTAAAATTTATACTTTTCTAGTGTAAAATTTCGTCTTACCAAAAGTGTCAAATCTTACAGTTTGTCTGAATGTGCTTAAAAATTCACTAGTTGTGAAAGTGCAAAATTTTACCTTTCTGGAAACTTTGCTTTAATGTGTTTAAAAACTCACTTGTTGTGAAAAATGTACAATTTTATACTTTCCTAACCGTGTGTAAGATTTTTTAGAAAACCTACCTTGTCTATGTACAATAACAAACAAAAATACAATTAGTGAGTTTTCATGTACACTCAGGCAAAATTGCCTAAAAATGTGAAATTTTACACGTTCAGGTAAATTGCTTAATAGTTTATGATTACCCTTTTAGCTCCACTTTTGGATATGCTCTAACAATTAGTTGAGTCTAAACATTGGTTTTATATTTTATTCAAGCTTTTTTTTTTTAAAAGGATAAAAAAAAATAATAATTAATAAGAAGTGTAAACATGTAATGTGAATGAGATAAGAACACGTGAGACACTATCTAGACCTCCGGTTAACCTGCTATACTAATCACTACTTGGGACTTTTGTTGTGGGTGTTCAAATCAAAACCTTGTCCTCATTGTGTCTCTTTGTTTACTTCAACATTTGTTGTAGCTTTTTGTTCACCTAGATTAGTCCAGATTATTCAAGGTAACCCTACTTTTCACAAACTAATGAAAAAACATAAAAGAATGAATTAAAGAGAGAATTCAAAGAACCACCAAGCGGACAAAGCAATAGGGGCTCTTTTTGAGAGAATAAGAGATGGGTGAGCACATGAGCAATGAGATGCAGAAGGCTATGCATATATATAAACTTAGACCTTCTGTTTCATCATCTTCTAATAAATAGCCTAAGAATAATATTATCAATAAAGAAAAAATTACCTCTTGCCAAGCCAGATTAATGGATATGAGCTCAGAATTTAAAAAAAAAACATAGTCTTTTACTTTAAAATTATTAAAAACGTGCATCTTAAAATAATTTAGACCTTATTCAGAGACGTACACTTGATTAACCCATTTTTTTACTTTATTTTCTATATATATATATATATAGATTTATTTATTTTTGTTATATAAAATTTAGTTGTTTTTAACAAGAGAGAAGTATATATTGAATGAAACTTTAATAATAAAATTTTTACATAATTCTTTTTATCTAAATAGATAATAATAAAAGATTTGAGTAAAATACGAATAAAACTCTATTAATAAAATTAATTTTTTTTTAATGGAGTCTTTAATCTTTATGGGGTCTTTTATTTAATAATAGAGTTCAATTTTTATTAAATAGTTAATTAATCATAAGTTCTTAAAAAATGTATTAAATTATTTTAAGACACACATTATTTTCAATTATAAGGTGAAGGACATAATCATTTCTAATTGTTAGCTTAAGTTCATCTCGATGACATAGTATTTATAAATTTTTTGTAACTGACAATTATACCCAGATAAAATTTACTCACGTTCAAAATAAAAAATTCCCAAATCACCGCAACCCTATTCTGTTCATCTTCGACTCTCTTATGAATGTCTCGCCCAATACTACAGCCATGGCAACTCAAAATTTTACAACTACAGCTACCACTACCATCTCCGACAAGCCGTTCCTCTACTGCTAAATTTCCATTACGAATCACTGAAATCACCACCGCAACCTCAGCCATCATCACAAATTCACCCCAGCCGATCATCATTTCTAATCTGCAACATGAGCTTTTCATTGGAACTCACCTTCATAGATTATTGAATTGCCGACGACGTACGAGACTAACAGCTAAAGTAATGCTTTTTCTACAAAGCCAAATCTTTATTTGGATAGTGAATGATTGGATCAAGTAAAGAAACCATAAAATCACTGATTTTGAAGCCTTTTGTATCATAAAGCAACCACTAGGCCATCATCAAATCTTGGGAAAGGAAGTCGATCATACTTCTCACATAGTAGGTATCTTGAAGAGGTTGAGAAATACAAGAAGAATATAGAATTTTGACCATTAGGATATGAAAAACTTCAAAATCAATTTAGATATGAAAGTAACCTGTAAGCTTTTCTTGCATTTTCTTTAACTTTGAGAATTGGGGAAAATCTAGCACTTTTAGGCAAGCTGATACCAAAATTCACATACCTAGAAATCAAGCGGCCCACGTCAGGCAAAGGAGTCATGGGAGACTTTGCAATTGGAAACATTGGAATTACCTTCTTGCTTGTGGTTGCATCATTGCAACCCTTGTAGTATTTTGGATTAAGTCATTGCCCATAAAGCTGCTTCATTTAATTTGTGATTGCAGGAATTCACTTAGTTCTTAATTGTTACTCTACTTTTGTTATTACACATGGTCAAGGTAGGCTTTATGAAATTTGTAAATTTTCACACTTTTTTTATAATGTGAAATTTTACACTTTTGATTAGGACCAAGCTTTTCCTTGCAAAAGTGTAAATTTTACACTTTCACTGATAAAATGTTATACTTTCGGTGACGAAATTTTACATTTTTGGAATGATTTTTTTCTTAAGATTTTTATATTCAATATGGATCTTTTTTGATAAATTTCGATGTTTAGAATCAAAATATATAATTTTTATTAAAAATAGATTTATAAATTTTAAGTTATTGAATTTTAATGTTTTGGAAAAAAAAAATTGAAGCGGCTCCTTATGTCACGAAAATTCAGTGAAAGGGATATTTTTGACATTAAATTATTAAAGAACTTAATGAGTTAATATGTTTAGACTTGAACTAAATGATAATTTTAGTATTTGTCAAGAACTTTTGGCTGCATGACATTTAGGCCTGGCAAAACGGTTCCAAATCCGTCAACACGTCCTAACCTGCCCCACTATCAACCCGTCCTAACCCGCCCATTTAGTTAACAGGTCATAAACGGGTTGGGTAATAAGAAACCCGTCAATTTAGCGGGTCAATACGGGTTGAATATAGGTGTTTGACGGGTTGAGAATGAAAAATAATAAAATAGTATAAGAATATATATATATATATATGTATACATATATCTTCATTTATATATATATATAATATATATATAAGAGCTTTGTTATATTTTTGGAAGGGGGAAAAAATAAAAATAAAAAATGAATTTTATATCAAAACCATTATAACAGAAAAGATCAAGATTTAATTCTCATCGTCCATCATAAAAAAAATATATATATATATACACACACACAAACGCACTCTAGTGAATGCAAGGACAAAGGGAGAACATGCCCCAAAAATTTTGGATATTGTATATTTTATTCTTTATTTTGTAAGTTTTTTTTATAAAAAAAATAGGACTTGAGCCCTTCAAAATTTTATATAGTCATATAAACCATCATAAATTTTAATATCTGCAATTTAACTCTTTCAAAAATTTGAATATTGTATTTTCTTACCATTAATTTTGTTAGAATTTTTTAACGAAATAAGACTTGGTCTCCTCAATTTTTTTTATATATATTCATATGAATTCCCTAAAGTTTTTTATTTTTATATATATAACTTCATATCTGACCCTTCGGGTCGATTAATCCGGAAGGCCAATTCCACCGTCCATTAACGAAATTCCTAAGTTTTAATACCTACAATTTGACTTTCTTAATTAAAATTTTTGGATCTACCACTATATATATATATATATATATATACACACACACACACACACATACACACACACTCAAATCAAAATGTAAAGTAAATTTTTTGATGTTTAAAATGCTGTGGTCATTATATAGCAGACAACATGAATTCAACTCCATGTAGCAGACAATACTAAATATATGAACCAAACATAGCCAAAAAGAAATTCAATCTTCATATAATTTAATAGCTTTTTGGTTGGTCATAGACAATTTTACAAGTGAGCTGTCAACATATTGCTTTCACATAAATATACCTAGTCTGATCTTAGATAAATATTCTCTAAAAAGTAGTTTTGCAAGTTTGATTGTTTTTGTTCCAACCTATGTCTTTTGTAATCAAAATGTTCAAACTTATATATATATATATATATATAGTTTTAAGTTTATTTGAAAATTAAAAAAAAAAAAATTCAAATAAATGAGAATTTATTTCTAAAAAAAATTAGATAGCGGGTCAAATCCGGGTTGACCCGGCCCATTTATGACCCGACCCGTATTCGACACGTTCAATTCGAATCAAATATGGTTCAACCCGTTTATGACCCGATCCGTTTACAATTCGCCCAAACCCGCCCAACCCACCTGTTTTGCTAGGCCCAATGGCATTACTCTTATTGAAAATGAGTATGATAACCTTCCTACTGACATCAGCATTCTTAATTCGAACCATTCATTCAAAATCTGATGGCAGCCGCCGCCCCCTAACATGGTCTTAATCTAATACACTAAAGAAAATATTAAAGAAAAACATTTGAAACAACAACGTTAATAAATTTATGAAGGGAAACAAAATCGTTAATAAATTTAAAATATTTGTGGGCTCCTTTTTTTTTCCCCTTTATCTAATATTAATAATAATTAAATGAATAAAAGAATCCAAACAAACGTTATGAACAATTAGCCTCTTCTTTTGCATAACTTATCCTTATATTTTTTTATTCCTTAACAGTACCAGAAGTTTTCTAGTTTCTACTATCCTATATATAAATTCTAATTATTTATTTTATTTTCATATTGGGACTTTGGTTTGTTGCTGCAATTTGGTATGTTTGGTCACTACAAAACAAATTTATATATGTAATCCAAGCATCCAGCAACTGTTGAGATTGCCAGTTTCTTCTCACTTGCCTTTTACAAATGAAGGAACTGTTGGTTTCGGATACCTCCCTGCAATCAATACATATAAAATTGTTCATATATATTCTTGTACAGTGAGGAATGAATGTGAGGCCTTTGCTCTAACTGATGGTGCTGGTGCTGGAGGACATTGGAGATGGATTGGAGAATGCCCTTACCCAGTTTTTCATGTTAAGTCACCGGTATGTGTCAATGGAGCAATTTATTGGATAGCGTGGGATAGGAAAGCTAGGCCGGCGAACAAGAAAATCCTTGCATTTGAAATGGAAAAAAGAAAGTCTTCATCTCATTAGTTATCCGAGTTTTACTAATGAGTCTAGGTTTGAGAAATTTGAGAAATTGGTAGAGTTGAAAGGGTGTTTGTGTTTGATATATTGGAGAATAAGCCTCCCAAGAAAAGGATGGGAAATATGGAAGTTGAAGGACGAGAAGAAGCATATTTGGATCAGAGAATATGTAATTGATTTCTCCCTACTTGATAACAATTATGACTACATTCATTTGTACACACCTTTAGATGAACAAGATGGAGAAATATTGATGAATTCAGTTGAAGATTGTCTTTGTTACTATAACATTCACCGCAAATACTTCAGACGAAGACCAATAAAGTTCAATTCAGTGTCTCTACTTTGATGGCCTTTTTTCTCTTAAAAGTTAGACGGCTGTTGGCTTTCACAATCAACTATTTGAGTCGTCTTTTTTTTTTTTTTGGTGAGTAAAGATTTATAAAAAAAAACCAGGGCAGGAAACCAAAAAGGGCAGGAGCCCCTACAAAAACAGGCCAAAACAGCCATTACAGACATACTACTATTACAGTCTCACATTCCAAGAGTTACGAGCATTTTTGAGAGCTCAGAGCAGTTTCTATAGGGGCTCAAGTTCATTACAATATACAGAAAGATATTGTTGCCATAGTTAAATTAAGTGGTAGAACTGGTAGTCTTCTAGCATGCTCGTGTAATTACAATTCAATACATAATCAGACCTTTGATTGCTTAATTTCTTAATTTATTCAGCCTGTATGGATCTGGGTGGTCTTGATCATATTTCTTATTTGTCCATTAATGCAAAAGTGTTGCTTTTAACTGAGTCTCTCATGAATTAGTCTTAGTGTTTGAAGTTTGAAGTGCTTCTCGAATCTCCATACGCACACAAAAACATATTGGGAAAAAGATAACTCATAGTTACTTTTCTGTGAACGCACTTTTGTGAACAGTTTTAAGATCCAGCATGCTTTCATGAATAATTTTTTGAGCAATGCTATGCTTATCAAAAAGTTTTTTTCTAAATAGTTTACACAGATGAATTAGCAATTTTATATTAGTTTCATATTATATCATGGTATTATATAATGTAATAAGAAGCCAATATAATTCTGTCAATTCATCTATTCATCTATGTAAATATTTTTAGTACAAAAATTTGATGAGTATGGTAAGTATAGTATAATTCTAAATTTTACAAACACAAAGCCGGACCTTAGCAGCTTTCTCATTGCCCCGTACAACCTAGAAACTTGAATAGATAGTTATGTTTTGTGAGCTGAAATTATATTCTTGGAACTTTTGACAGTTCAATTGTAATTGGTTTTTTAAATTTGGCGGAATCACCATCTTTGGCATGGTGTTTGTTTGCATCTAATTGACAGATCAATTTCCTATAATTTTTGGGTAAATTACACACTGACTGTTAAAATTAATAGAAAAATATAAAATAAAAGAAGAAAGAGAAGGGAGAGAAGGAAAAAGTTTTAAAGATTACATTGTATTAGATGACTTGATAAATAACCTACACAATGGACCTCCTTATATAGGAGAGTATATGAGAGTCCTAGAAGGAAAATAAAACAAATATTATGATGACTAACCCTAATATCATAATAATATAGCCAACCCTAATATACTTAATTATAATATACTTCTAATAGTACCCCTCAAACTCAAGATGGGAACTGAGAGAACAACTTGTGTTTGAATATAAAATCTCGTGGGCGTCTTGTTGAGAAAAATTAACCAGTCATCGAACAACGATCTGTTGGATTCGATTTGTTGGATCCCCTACCTGTGCAATAGTGGAGCGACGACTGCATTAAACAATACGTCTTGGTTGATGAAGATGTTTGTAACTGACGATTTGAAGTAGCTAAACATGTGTGACATTTACAGATTGCTTGACAAAGCATGGATAAGAACTGCATGATTCTTGATGGAACACGTGTGAAGAAGCCTTTGTTGATAAAGCTGGGCACATGACAAAACACATGTGATGGCAGACATGAAGTTGAGATACTGATTACTTCTCTGGACTGACACATAGCTGATAGGATCTCACAACATTATGTGATCGAGCTTACATGGAATACACATAATTGATAAAATTGAGCACGCATGAAGGCGAACGTCGCTATATAAACTTCACAAGAGTGAGAGTTGACAAACTAACACATAGTTAAAGATAAAAGACATGCAATAGGGTGAACGTCACTAAAAACCTCACATGAGTGAGAGTTGACGAACTAACACATAACTAAAGAGAGGGTTGACTTCGCTATAAAGACCTCACATGAGTGAGAGATAACGAGCAGCGATTCAGTACGCATAAATGTCGAACAAATAGGAGAATGCGTGCAATGATAGTCATGGCAGAACATGCAGAAAATATAGGCTTATGTGTTACAAATTTGCCCTGAATAAAAGAGACATGTGAATAAGACTGTCATGACAGAACATTTAGTGAAAGAGACATATTGAAATAAGCCCAATGAAATCAAAAGAAGCTTCATAAAATAGTTACAAAAAAAAAAAAAATATACTTTGTGATATCATCATCGCAAGATTCTTTACCATTATCACTGATCAAGGAAGAAGAAGCCTACACCAACCTAAGATTGGTGTTCCAACTTGCGGTAGATTGATGCACATAAGTATCCAAAACTGATATTCTCGTATTGATGTTCTAATTGTGGCAGTGTTGATAGCATGTAGAGTGCCTTGATTCCGATGAGGCAATAGGAAGATGGATTTCAACGAAGACTTGCTGAAACAAGAAGAACACGAACTAGAAACGATTACAGAAATAGAAGGATTCATAATTTTGGCTCCGATCCTATGTTAAAATTAAAAGAAAAATATAAAATAAAAGAAGAAAGAAAAGAGAGAGAACTAAAAAACCCTAAGGATTGCATTATATTAGATGACTTGATAAATAACCTAGACAATAGACCTCCTTATATAGGCGAGTATATGAGAGTCCCTGCAATAACAAGATCCTTGTGCACTAGGCTAGCCGCTAGCCCTTATAGAAGATCTAAAACAACTCTGAAATTCTTCAAAAGGATTAGTGCAACTCTTAATCTTCTAGGAAGCCTAACTCTTTAGCTCATGAATTGATAAATTGAGCTCTCAGAAATAGTATCTCTGGTTCCTTTAATGCCCAGTGCGTGCTAATTCTCCTTGTTAGGAAATCAATCAATTGGGTTATGAGAGTTCAATCTTAGAGTTAAGTCAAAATATGATCGCTTCTATTGCTTTTTCAATTAGTCAAAAAATATATAAATAAATATAAATAGAAATGCGACCACTTGGATATAAATCTTAGGCAAATTCAGTTGCACAACTAAAAATTATCAAAATAAGACCCAATCCATAGAGCCTTTGCATTGAATTATTTGGTAACGCAGAACAAAAATGTGAGAGAATTAAACATGTTAAAATTTTTAAAAACCAAGTAACAATGATTACTCATCCAATAAGATATCAAGAAATCTCTAAATTCAAAATCTAATATATTATTAAAAAGTTGAATAATAGTGACCTAATACATCATATTTATAAGACTAATTCTGAATAGGAAATTATTTAATTCTTTCTATAAATCCGACTAAGAAACTACTAACAAAAATATCCCAAGAATTAGTCAAAAAAATTTCTAGGAACTCCGCCCCCAGACCATTTTTCGGGTGACCTCGTGTATCAAGTCATCAAGGATTTGCCATTTGTTCTATCTGATTTTTAGTTGTACTTAAATAAACTAATGTGCACTGATTTAGGAGTTCGGATTTACGATTCTCTTGACAATTTGCGTAGCAACATACATTTGCACCAATCTTTGGTGTTGATATACCACAAAAGACAAACCAGTCCCCATATGACACATGTACACACGGAGCACCTATGCATACAGATCAACCAAGGCTTTCCCATCCAGAGCAGACAGACATACAGAGTTCAGAGTCTCCTTCCTCGGAGTCCCGCATAACTTCTGGTCTCGCCTTCAAAATAGGAGATACTAAGCACATGCATAAAGGGGTCCTGAGCTGGTCACCGCCTTATATGCCCTACTGACCTGGAGATAGGGAAGCAGAACGCGATAAGAAAACTAACATTCTTGGATATGTTTAGATCCCTATTTTTATAGGGCGCAAAGGTCAACATGGTAACTGCCATATTCAGATATCAATTAAATCCTTATTTTTGTAACTCCAAATCCTACTCAACTTAGGAAACTTGCAGTCTATAAATTGAACCCTAAGGTGCGCTTTTCTATTACATTTTCTCAATTACATTCAATTACAGTCTTTCTTTTAGTTTTACTGACTTTATCATCGCAACGGCTACTACCGGAGCCAACCTGGTGGCCCTCTGATCCTATTCTCTGAGTGTTTGACAAATAAGGAAGAACGGAGCCCCACTGATCAGAAAGTACAACATCAGTTTGGCGCCATATATAGGAAGCAAAAATTGTTTCCTCCTAAATTTCTTCTCCGACAACGATAGCTTTCTTGTCTTTTCTCACTAAAAGACGATGGCTCCTAATCTTCGTCAGAGGAAATATTCCCAAAACCCCCGAAACCAGCCTCCGGTTGGAAGAGGAAAGGACTAGCGCTCAACCATGTATAACAACAACTCGACCAGGTCCAATGGCAGTCCGATCAGATGTAGGAACAACTCTTTGCCATCTCTCAAACTTTGGCATTGTTGACCTAGAATCAGCATAGCAATCCCACTTATCCTCCCACCAACGTAGCTGATGAAGGAGTTCAGCATCCTACCACCACCATGGGTGGAGGACCTCTCATGGAGACTCCCAATGTGCAGCTAGTGCACCCCATGGCACCACTCACATAGGGGGTGATGACCAGTCATCCACCACAGTAGGGAGGGGGATGCCAGTCGTTAACCTAACTGTTCATTATCTGAGTAGGACCAAGGTCCCAACCCCAATATCTTCAGAGGCCAACCTAGCGCTGCATGAATTTCAACCTCAAACGGCGCTGATTCCCCCTATCTAAGGAAACCAACGTCCTCCCGTTACTGTTGGATAGAATCGTCCCCTCTATATAAAGATAGAGGCTGTAAGATAAGGCCAACAACAACCAGCTCAGCTTAGGGCTCCACAAAAGGTGGAGGAAATAGTGGACTCTATGGAATAAACCATCATCACCAAAGGAACCTGCATCCCTCTAGAGTAGGATAAACTAGGGAAGCTGCTCGGCAGGTTTACCACATCGTTCACTCCTGCCATAATGGCAGAAGAGTGGCCAAAGAAATTTGTTGTTCCAAAGTTCACTCTGTATGACGGGTCCGCGGATCCTAAAAACCATATCTCCTACTATCAGCACAGCATATATGGCACTATATGGGGCCATTGACGCCTTTATCTGTCGAACCTTTGTAACTAACCTCAAGGGCACTATTCTGAAGTGGTTCCACAACCTTCCTCAAGAGTCTATCATCAATTTCTACGAGCTCAACAAGGGGTTCCTCGAATAATTCCTGACCAGTAGAAAGTTGAGAAAGGGGCTAGAGTTCTTGCTAAACATAAAACAGGCCAAAGGCGAGTCACTCCGAGAGTACATTGTTCGCTTTAATGCCGAGCTCACGGAGATAACAGACTGCAGCCTGAGCTTCCTAGTAGCAGCCCTCATCTCTAGGCTAGGGCTAGGGCATTTTCAATATTCTTTGACAAAAAATCTTCCCTCTGACATAGTAGCGCTCATGGAACGAGCACGTAAGTACATAAACCTAGAAGACATGAAGATATCCTCTCGAAAAGCCAATGAGTAAGCTCAGAATGATGATCATAAGAGAGACTCCAGCGTAACTAAAAAAAGGGTCAGGAGTCCCAACAAAAGGACGACACCTAAAGCCCAGAATAACTCCAAGACTGGGAGTTATGGCACGTTCACTCCTCTGAACGCCTCCTTTACTCATATACTTCGACAGGTACAAACCCTTGAGGATATAAAATAACCAGATCCGCTGAAAAGCAATCCCGATACCACGGACTAGAGCAAGTACTGTGATTTTCACAAAGAGCACAGGCACACTACCGACGAATTCAGAGCCCTCAAACAGGAGATTAAGTAACTCATCAGGTGAGGGCAACTACGGGAGTTCATCAAACAAAACGGGAGGCAGAACCCCCGTAACAACAAGCCGCAGTAGAGAAGGCAAGAATAGAGGCCTGAATAGAGGGAGGTTCGGAACGAGCCACCACAACAGAACAATTAAGTCATCTTTATCCTTTACATTCATAACTCGATAACAGGAATGTCCAACCCTGCAAGAAAACAGTATGCTCGAGAGGCCAAGACAACGCATAACATCTTCCAGATCTCTACAATCCAGAAGAGGCTAAAGCTTGAGCCTCAAATCCAGTTTTCAGAGCTGGATCTTGCGGGGGTGCATTGTCCTCACAGTGACGCCTTCATTATCTCACTCAAAATTGCCAATTTTGAGATCAAAAGGGTCTTAGTAGACATGGGGAGTTCCATTAATGTGTTATTTTATGAGCCTCTCAAGCACATGAAGCTTAACCCTAGTGATATCAAGACCACCACCACAGTAATGGCAGGGTTTGATGGGAAACTCAGTACCCTGTTGGGTAAAATTAACCTGCTAACCACAGCAAGAAAAGAGGAGGGCAAAAGACCTTGATTTCTACATACATGGTCTTGAACTCTAAGTCCCCTTACAATGTCATCATCGGAAGACCTTAGCTCCATCAAATGGGAACGGTCACCTCGACCCTCTATTAGTGCCTGAAGTATGCGCATAACAACATGGTCTACTCCATTAGGGGTTGCTAACCAACAGCCCAAGAGTGCCATGCTCTCGTACTGAAAGAAAAAACCCCTAAATAGCAATCACAGCGTCCTTATGAAGAAGGGAGTCCTACCCCTTCCCATCTTTATGAGACGGAGGAATAACCCTCCGAAATTGATGAACCACTGAGTCCCAAGGGAAGGGATAGCAGAGCCAAACCAGTGGAAGATCCTATCAAGGTGCTCGTCAGCACTGAAGGGGAAGGATGATATTTGCAGATTGGTTCAAATGTGTCCTCCTCCGAGCAAAGAGTGATAGTGGGATTTTTAAAGAATAACTTGTCTGTGTTCATTTGGGAAACCAAGGATATGGAAGGGATAAACCCTAACTTTATCTCCCACAAGTTGATGACTGATCTTGATCACCCTCATGTGAGGCAAAAGAGAAGGATGTTCACTCTAGAACACCACAAGATCATCAACGAAGAAGTCTAGAGGCTACTGGATGCCAAAACGATAAAAAAAGGTGTTCTACCTAGAATGGCTCACCAACACCGTCCTTGCTAATAAGAAGAACGATAAGTGGAGGGTTTACGTTGACTACACAGACCTCAACAAAGCCTACCCCAAAGACAGTTTTCCCCTTCCAAGGATTGACCAGCTAGTTAATGCGACTGTTGGGCACGAACTCATGAGCTTTATGGACACTTACTCTGGATATAATCAGATCCAGATGTACCTTCTAGATCAGAAAAAGACAGCCTTTATATTCGAACGAGGTCTCTATTGTTATAGAATGATGTCGTTCGGTCTGAAGAATGCTGGAGCTACGTATCAACGTCTGGTAAATAGAATGTTTGGCCCTCTGATCGGTGACACGATGGAAGTCTATATAGATGACATGCTGCTCAAAATCCTATAGAAAAATAGCCACATCCAGCATCTAAACCAGGCATTTAACATCCTAAGGCAACATAGGATAAAGTTGAACCCCTTAAAATGTACCTTCAAGGTCACTAAAGGAAAGTTCTTGGGGGTTTTTGGTTTCTTAAAGGGGCATCGAAGCAGATCCCATGCAGATAAAAGCCTTAATTGAACTAGAGTCACCGGAGACCAAGAAAGAAATTCAAGGCTTGAACGGAAGGACTGCAGCTCTAAACCAATTCATCTCGAAGTCTACCGATCGATGCCTTCCGTTCTTTAAAGCCTTAAGGAGGAGTAAGGCCTTAGGATGGACCCTAGAGTGCGAAAAAGCCTTTCAAGAATTAAAGTAGTATCTGGCATCCCCTGAGCTCCTTTCAAAGCTAGTCTAAGGAGAAAAATTGCCCATATATCTTGCGGTTTCAAAAAACACCATTAGCTCTGCACTGATCAGATAAGACAAAAGAATTTAAAGGCATGTTTTATATGTAAGCAAGGCACTTTTGGACGCCAAGAAAAGGTACTCAGAGATCAAGAAATTGGCTTTTGCTCTGATAACCTTTGCTTGGAAGGTCAGGCCCTATTTTCAAGCGCATCCTATTGAGGTCCTTACTGTGTGTCCTCTAAAGTCAGTACTGTACAAACCTGAAGTCTCAAGATGATTGGTTAAGTGGTTTGTGGAGCTGGGGGAGTTTGATATATCCTACGTACCACGGATCTCTATCAAAGGGCAAACACTAGCAGATTTTGTTGCTGAATTCACTCCAGTGTTGCACACTAAAGCAAAAGCCAATATGGATACCTCGATATGGAAACTTTATATATATTGACGGATCATCCATCGATAGAAGTTCGGGCATCAGCATAATACTTCAATCACCCGATGGGCTCATAACTGAAAAGGTGGTCAGTTTGGGGTTTAGAGCCTCTAACAACGAAGCTGAGTGCGAAGCCCTCATCCTTGGGATGAAACTGGCCCTATAATGCGAAGCCTAGAGTCTCGAAGCATTCTCTGACTCCCAACTTGTGCTAAGCCAAGTCTTGGGAGAATTCTCCATGAAAGATGGCAGAATGATCCGATATTCAGAACTGGTGGGATCATCGAAACATTCCTTCCATAAAAGTTCACCATTCAGAAAATTGAAAGAGGTCAAAACTCTAGGGCTGATGCCTTGGTAAATATGGCCTCCTATCTCAAATCAGAAAAGGATTCAACTATGAGAGTCTCTTACCAGCTAAAGCCAAGCATCGAAGAGGTACAATCCTCCCAGGTTTCAGAATAAACCCAGAACTAGATGACTCTTATCATTCAGTACATAAAAGAAGGATCGCTCCCAGAGGACAAATAGCAAGCTCGAAGGATTCGAATTAAAGCGGCTCAATACCTAATCTTAAATGGGAAGCTTTACTGAAGATCCTACACATAGCCCCACTTGTAGTGCCTATCTCTAGAGGATTCTTAATATGTCCTAGTTGAGATATATGAAGGAATCTGCAGAAACCATAATGGTGGCAGAACCATAGCTCACCGAGCTCTAACTCAAGGCTACTACTGGCCCAGCATGTTAAAACATGCCAAAGAGTATGTTTAGAAGTGCGACAAGTGCCAACGATTTGCTTCATATCAGCACCAACCCCACCAAGAGCTCATCACTATCGCTAGCCCTTGGCCATTTGCTTAATGGGGGATGGACATCGTAGGGCCATTACCAAAAGCCACCCCAAACAAAAGGTATCTACTGGTCACCATTGATTACTTCTCCAAGTGGGTGGGCAGAAGTCGAGCCTCTAACTCACATCACAGTAGTGGAGGTGAAGAACTTTACATGGAAGAACATAGTCTATAAGTTCGGCATACCTCGCGTCATCATCTTAGACAATGGTACGCAGTTTGCTAAAAAGGTGTTCAAGAAGTTCTGTGAAAACCTGCACATCAATCACCATTTCTCCTCGCCGAGGCATCCCCAAGCTAATGAGCAAACCGAGGTCACCAACCGCACAATTCTTGACGCCATAAAAAAGAGGTGGGAAGAAGCCAAAGGAAGATGGGTCGACGAACTCTTTAGAGTGCTCTGGGCCTACCGTACTACCAGAAGAACACCAACTGCAGAGACACCATTCTCACTTGCATACGGTTCAGAGGCAATTATTCTTGTCAAAATTGGCATGCCAACCTTGAGGACGGATGCCTTTGACCAGGAAGCCAACGACCACCATCTTATAGAAAACTTAGATCTGCTTAAGGAAAAATGTGAACAAGCCCAAATCAGGACTGAAGCCTACCAACAAAGAATGGCCAAAAACTTCAGCCTAGGGCTAAGACCTGTCCACTTCCTTGTTGGGGACCTCATCCTAAAGAGAGTGTTCCCAAATATTAAGGATCCCACCATGGGGAAATCCTTCCCTAATTGGGAAGGGCCTTACAAGATGACCAAGGTTGTCAGGCCCGCGACATATTGGTTGGAAGATGTAACTGGGAAGCCTGGGTAAACTTTTTTTCTACTTTTCAGTGCCTCCCTCTTTTTCAATGAACAGACCCCTAAAAACCTTGCAACCATTGCAAGTGTTACAGGTCTGGTCCATCTCAAAGACCCCTGAAGGCCTTGTATCCGTTACAATCATTGAAGGCTTGATCCTTTTTCAATGAATAGACCCCTAAAAACCTTGCAACCATTACAAGTGTTACAGGTTTGGTCCATCTCAAAGACCCCTAAAGGCCTTATATCAATTATAAGCACTGAAAGCTTGGTCCTTTTTCAATGAACAGACCCCTAAAAACCTTGCAACCATTACAAGTGTTACAGGTTTGGTCCATCTCAAAGGCCCCTGAAGGCCTTGTATCCATTACAAGCACTGAAGGCTTGGTCATTTTTCAATGAACAGACCCCTAAAAACCTTGAAACCATTGCAAGTGTTACAAGTCTGGTCCATCTCAATGACCCTTGAAAGCCTTGTATTCGTTACAAAAGCTTTAGGCTTGGTCTATTCTTCATTCAGAAAAGCAATCAGAATGCCAGAGGCACTGGCTATTCAACCTGTCATAGTCCATCATTTCTTATAGGGCTAAAACTTGATCTAACTACAAGCTATAGTCTTAAGTTCTGAAGGCCTCTGTTAAAAGTCTTGGTTCACTCACGGCTTTCGAAGATCACCACCAGCTTTAATTATGAAGTGTTGGTTCAGTTGTTACAATTGGAGGTCAATACTTAATTACAAAATGTCAAAGATTTCAATTTAGATTTGAAGTCTCTACACTTGATTTAATTTCAAGTGGTGAAGCTCTTGATTCAATTACAAGTTCTAAAGATCTGCACCTGATCCAATCACAAGTTGTTCTGCTCAGAAGTCAATTATTAGTCCATACTTGGTTTAATTGCAAGTTATGAGGATCAAACTTAAAGTTTTACAAAGCTGTGAAATCAAGACTTGTTTAAAGTATTGAAGTTCATTGCAAAGTGTGAAAGATTGCTACATCATGATAATCAGCATATCAACATCTACAGAATCTTACAAGTATGACTACTCTGGAGATTCTATTGACCAACAATGCTTTGAAATATAAAAGCAATACACAAGAGTTCTAAAGAAGTCAATTTCATTGATAATTAGCCCAAACTTGGGAAAGTTACAAGGAAATAAAAAAAGTACAAAATATCCTAATCTATTGCTGGTCCAGAAGTCTCTGAAGCATCATAAATAAGGAAGAACTCGCTCTACACCATAGTAAGATCAATCTCTTCTTCTTTTTCGTTCTCTTCAAATTCAGCATACTACATCAATTTTAGCTTGCTCTGCTGCGTCAGCCGGGGGAAGGTTGGGAGGTGTTCCCTCAACATATCAATCGGGCTTAAGCCCTATATCACAAAATATGCCCCACGGCCCAAATATCCTTTTAAGCTCATATCTTCTCCACTCTGCAAGACTTCCTCAAGTCTCAAGTGCTAGGAGCGTCATCTAGAATATATTATCCCACGAATAGGTCAGCTCAACTGCTGATATAATATAATGCTAATGCAATGAACAAAATTAAGGGCATGGCATGTGCAAGTGTACATTTATGTCTACACATCATTTAATATCATCATACAATGTACTAGCAATAATCTATATGTCATCCAACTCATTAACATAATCTAAGGCGTGGTATGTACAGGTGTGCATTCATTTCTACATGCCTTTCTAATCATCATGTCATGTACTGATTTTATTCATAAAGCATCCATACAATTTCTATACCACATCCATGAATTCATTAATACGATGTAATGAAAATGTGCATGACATATCCACACAACTCTACACCACATCCATTTCAACTCCATGCCACACCCACGTTAACTCTATGCCATGTCAACTCTATGCCACACCGATGTCAAATCTATGACACACCTATGTCAACTCTATGCCATGTCCATGTCTCATTTTCGGAACACATTCGATAGAACCTGAGTACCAACACAATGTCTCGTTTTCGGAACACATCTGATGGAAGCTGAGTACCATGTCTCATTTTCGGAACACATCCAATGGAAGCTGAGTACCATGTCTCATTTTTGGAACACATCCGATGGAAGCTGAGTACCATGTATGACTCATTTTACGAATCTTTCCCGACGACCTGAGTAACCACGTATGCACAGCACCAAGTGCTCAACCCACACTATTTGCTTTTAATGAATCATACCATGCCAATATGCTTTGATTCCACCATGCAAAGACACAATCTCAGATAAGCAATTTACCAACACATGGAGCATGATTTTAAACAATGTATTCCACTTAAAGCAATCACAGCATCTGAATAATAAACTTCTTCCATATAAATGTATGCAATACAAAATCACGTAAACGCACACTCAAGTCACGTATTCACCATCTTAACAACTCATCAAGAACATAAACCACATACAGCACCAGCGCATAAAGTAAATCATATCTCCTTGGAGCAGCAAGAAACACATAAGCAACGGAAACGATCAACTCAAGGTTTCTTTTTAAAGCAACATTCCTTATGTGATTTTCTAACATCAAATAGATAAATACATAATTCATTCAATCAACATGCGAATCATTCCTAAACTTAATTCTATTCCTTACTTAGCACAATATATGATGCCTGATGGGTTGGTCTCAGCCTTAGGAAATCGTGCCCGCTGTGTAGCTAAACTAACAGTGATAATGTAAGAGGTCAAACCACTTTCTTCTTACCTTTCGGTGTCCCTAAAATCATAAAATGTAATTCAGTCTATTGCCACTTGAATTATGCTATTCATCAAATTTTATGTCTTTATTTCATGAGTTTTTATTTTGCTAAAATAAACTCTACCATTGAGTTCGAAATGTCGGAGAAAGTCGGTTTAGGCTTTCGCGGAATTTGGACATTCGGGCTAAAAAGGGCAAAACAGTCATTTTGCACTTTTACGGGTTCTTACATCTCAAGATCTCTTCTTGCAAATCCAACTCCACGGTTGAGTCTGAAATGCTCGAAATAATAAAAATTCACTATTTGTTTATTTTAATCGAAGTTCATTTGACTCCGTTTTAACTCAGGGGCATTTTGGTAATTTTTAATATCACTACGGGTCTTTTAATTTTTGGGACCTCGCCTCGCATCACAGACCTCACCGTTGGTCTCAAGAGGTCTAAGATAGTCAGGATACATATATGACTTGTCCAATTTGAGCTCTGGGTCATTTCGGGGTATTTAATTAATTAAATTAATTTTAATTAATTAAATGGGATTAAGTATAATATATATATATACATTGGGGGCATAAAAGGACACGGGATTGTCCTGTCCAAACTGGTTCCACGCGCCTCCCCCACACGGACCGCCCTGGTTCGATTCTCCTTATACGCACTTCTCCACCCCCTTTTTTTTTTCATTTAAATTTTGAATCAATTAAATTTAAAATAAATGGATATAGGTGGCATCCTATGGTCACAAGGGCCTTGATGGCTCAGTGGATTGGGCTTAGCTTCTCACCCTACTGGTCCCTTGTTCGACTCCCACCAGTCGCAGCCCATCTCTTTTTCTTTCTTTTTATTCATTTCATTTTTAAATGGCCCAAAGACCTTTTAATTAAAACAAGCCCAAACCCTTTTAAACCAAACAGGCCCAAAGCCCTTTAAACCCAAAACAGGCCCAACTCCCAGCCCTTCGTCTTCTTCGATTTTCTGGTGGAGGACCCCTAGGTTTCCGTCGCCATCTCCGGCGACGGTGACCAGTTTTCGGCCATCTTTCAACACGAATCTTAAGTGGTTTTCTTCCCCTCTCCTCCTAGGTCATAACCACCCAATTTATTTCCCACAAACCCATCTCCATCTTCACAAAATCAGAGTGGTTCAGTGGCTGGTTCAACCTTTTCGGCCAGCTCCGGCCAACAGTTTCTTTCAGATTTTCAAGCCCATTCTACCACTGTTTTGAACCATTTCTTTTTCTAAAAAATTTCCTGTACTCAAGGGGGTCAAGCCTAGGTCATTTAGTTGTAGTTTTTAATACATAAAATACTAAAAACTAAAAATGGTATAACCTGCAACTTCTTAAATTTCTTTCATTTCTTGACCTTTTTAGTTGCTTCTTTTCGCATTGATTTTTACTTTTCTTACTCTACAAGACCCCACCATTATGGCTAAGTTATCAAGCTCAAAACAGATCGTACACATAAGAGATTTTAGAGAGAGAAAATGGTGAGTTTAGTGGATTTACCTTTTTAATAGTGTTCTCCCCCTTCCTTCTCCTTGGCTTTAACTTCCTGGACCTTTCTTTATCTTCTCAGGTTCTCATTTCACTCTCTCCCTTTTTGTTTTCCCTCTAACCCATGCACACTCTCTCTATATACACACCATATACATAACCTCACATAAAGGTAGCTATAGCAGCCCTACCCTTCTCTGATTTCTCTACTGTCCATCACCTCTTTCCCTCACAATGCAACTTTGCATTAAATGCAAAGCTGACATTATATTTTTATATGTATATTATATCCCTTATGCACACACACACACACACTAACACTCTGCCACACACAATTAGATATATATATATATATATATATATACACACACACATTATATTTAAACACACCCACTAGTACACATACACACATCTACCATATGCCTGTTGTTCCCCACTTGTGGTGTGTATATATATATATATATATATATATATATTTAAATACATGCATATACATATATATAACACATAACATTATATATATACATATACATATAATAAATACATAACACACATTCTATACGTATACATATTTAATTAATAAAATAAAATAAAATAAAAATTTCACTTCAAAAATTTAGATCTCTACATCCTTCTCCCTTTAAAAAAATTTCATCCCGAAATTTAAAACAATGAATTTCCTTAACAAAATTCAGAAAGAGTAATACGAAGTGTTATTGTGACACGGAGATGTGCAGCCTTACCTATGGATCATTCACCTCTCCCTTAGCCAGGCGATGTGGAATGCATTACCCTCTCCCCTCCCAAAAGAACCCCGTCCACTTAGGCGGGCGTGTAGCGGCGTGCAGACATCTCCACACTCCCTGCTAGGGTTTGGTTCTGATCCCATCTGTAATGGCTCACTCCTCATGGTACATCATATAATGAAATCCTCAAAATACGTTGGCTCCTCAATGCCAATTTTCCAAATTCACCCAAGCATCCAGACCCACCTCAATAAATCAAAATAAAGGAAAAATTCTCAATGTTCACAAGGTCACCTCAAAATTCCTCACCCACATGCTGACCCTCTAACTAAACTCCAATTAAGCAATGAACTCACCTAGTAATCCATCACAACTACATCCATATACCTCCCGTATCATAATGTAATTTAATAACCCAGTTCCCAGCATTATAATCATAAAACTTAAAGTAGTGCACCAAGGTTCAAAAAAGCAAAACACTAGTTAAACTCTTCACCAATTCAAAGCAGGAACACACATCAATCTTTACCCACATGTATTTAAACACACGTACATATAAACATGTTTAAACATTTTCTTATGCATTCATTAATGACAATCAGTCCGTATATAAAATCATAGTCACAGTACGATAGCAGGCACTAAACTAGTATGCTCACATAGAATAAACAAGTAACATCCAATGGCCAACACGTAACCTACCACATTAGTACCCAAGCATAAGATCTAATCTAAGGGCATGCATATACATAAATAAGCATATAACCTGCCACATAGGTAACTGGGCATACATTTAACTCTATGGACATCAGGCTTATAGCTTGTCTCATAAGCAACTAGCACATAGTCTACCTTTTAATTTCACTTGGTCTATTACACAAATGTAGGCATGTAATCTAAATGTCACGGTAAGCAGGGTAGATATGAATGTATGATGTGCACTAAAATCTATCAGTATACTAGTTCATGAACTAAAAACAAGGAATATACCTCGAATCGTAGGAGGTCCAGAAGTAGATGCCTCAGGTGCAACCACTGCATAAACACGACCCCGTGTGGTCTGGTTCTGCCTACCCCCCTCTCTCTGTCCAGAGGCCCTGATGCTTCGCACTGAGGGTGCGGGCTGAAAATGTGGTGCTGGGGATCCATGGTCTATCTGTGGTAGTGGTAGAAATGTTTGAATGGGCTGATAATTAGGCAGCCTCTGCGAGCCTTGTGAGGTCTACCCCTGAGGACAGTTGGCCTTAACATGGCATATCTGGTGACATGTATAGCAAAGCCGTGGGGTTCCCCACCCCTGACTAGGATCCCCTTGTGAGCAATCGGCCATTTTATGGCCAGGTTGTCTACATCGGTAACATGTGATGGTTCCTTGGGACGCCCCCCTTCGAGGAGTAACAGACATAGTAGGCTAGGGGGCTAAGGATTGAATAGGCCCCTGTGATGTCGATGTAGAAGGTGTACTGGTCCAGAATCTCTTCAATGGTCTCCCACCATTGTGGGTCAGGGTAGGTATAGTAGGCTGGGCAGGTGTTGACATCTGTGCTGTGGCTGTCCCGCCCTGGGCCCGGGACTCTCTAATCCTTATAAGATCAGCCAACTCTCTCTCAACTCTGGTGGCCCTAATCACTACCTCCTCATAGGTCTCTACTTCCTCATAGGTCTCTATAATGTGGCCTACCAGCCTCTCTCTAATAGAGGTTTTCAGCCTCTTGAGAAAATAGTAAACCTTCAGCTCCTCCTTTCTAATGATGTGTGGGGCAAACCTCGCTAGTGCAGTGAAACGGACTCGTACTAGGTCACTGTCATGTCTCGCTGGAGGAGCGCCTTAAACTCCTTCCTAAATCTGACCCTAGCAGTCTGTGGGAAATAGTGGTCATTGAACATGGCTACAAATGCATCCCAATCCTCGCCAAAACTGTGTAGTCGGTCAACGACTACCTCCCACCACTGGCTAGCCAACTCAATGAACTGAAAGGTGGCACATCGAATCCTTAGGTGTGGCTCAGTAATCCCCAGTGAGTCCAAAATCCTAATGATCTGTCTCAACCATCCCTCTGTAACTAATGGATCAAGCTATCCTGCAAATGTGGGAGGCCTCATCTCTGGAACACCTTCATCACGAAGGTATCCCGTGTCTCTCCTCCAGCAAGCCTCGCCTCCTAGATAGCGCGAAGGCACTCCTAAAACATGGCCGCCATGTCTCTGGCGCTAACGGTCTGCTCTACCTCTCCTACTAGGGCTGGGGTAGAAGTTGGAGCAGGTGTTGGTGCAAGAGTAAAAGCAACAGCCTCCTCTATTGTGCTATGCTCAGAAGTAACAGCTCTGGGTCTGCCATGCCGAGGTGGGGTAGCTGCTCTAGACCTACCCTGCATAGATGGTCCAGCTCTCACAGGAGCTCGTCTCGGTGGCAGGTGCCTACAAGTCTAAGTAAAAAAAATAAATTTAACACCGAGTTCAACTCAAACTTACATTCATTTTCTTCAATGTACATCCATGTAAAATAAGATCAATAAAAACATTCAACATGTCAATCGGGCTTAAGCCCTACATCACAAAATATGCCCCACGGCCCAAATATCCTTCTAAGCTCATATCTCCTCCACTCTGCAAGACTTCCTTAAGTCTCAAGTGCTAGGAGCGTCATCTGTAATATGTTATCCCACAAATGGGTCAGCTCAACTGTTGGTATAATATAATGCTAATGCAAGGAACAAAATTAAGGCGTGGCATGTGCAAGTGTACACTTATGTCCACACGTCATTCAATATCATCATACAATGTACTAGCAATAATCTATATGTTATCCAACTCATTAACATAATCGAAGGCGTGGCATGTGCAGGTGTGCATTCATTTCTACATGTCTTTCTAATCAACATGTCATGTACTGATTTTATTCATAAAGCATCCATGCAATTTCTATACCACATCCATGAATTCATTAATACGATGTAATGAAAATGTGCGTGACATATCCACACAACTCTACACCACATCCATGTCAACTCCATGCCACACCCACGTCAACTCTATGCAATGTCAACTCTATGCCACACCGATGTCAAATCTATGCCACACCCATGTCAACTCTATGCCATGTCAACTACATACCACACCCACGTCAACTTTATGCCACACCCATGTCAAATCTATGCCACACCCATGTAAACTCTATGCCATGTCCATGTCTCATTTTCGGAACACATCTGATAGAACCTAAGTACCAACACAATGTCTCATTTTCGGAACACATCCGATGGAAGCTGAGTACCATGTAGACTTACTTTACGGACCTTCCCCGACGGCCTGAGTAACCACGTATGCACAGCACCAAGTGCTCAACCCACACTATTTGCTTTCAATGAATCACACCATGCCAATATGCTTTGATTCCATCATGCAAAGACACAATCTCAGATAAGCAATTTACCAACACATGGAGCATGCTTTTAAACAATGTATTCCACTTAAAGCAATCACAACATCTGAATAATAAATTTCTTCCATATGAATGTATGCAATACAAAATCACCTAAACGCACACTCAAGTCACATATTCACCATCTTAACAACTCATCAACAACATAAACCACGTACAACACCAACGCATAAAGTAAATCATATCTCCATGGAGCAGCAAGACACACATAAGCAACGGAAACAATCAACTCAAGGTTTCTTTTTAAAGCAACATTCCTTATGTGATTTTCTAACATCAAACAGATAAATACATGATTCATTCAATCAAAATGCGAATCATTCCTAAACTTAATTCTATTCCTTACTTAGCACAATATATCATATCTGATGGGTTGGTCTCAACCCTAGGAAATCGTGCCCGCTGTGTAGCTGAACTAACAGTGATAATGGAAGAGGTCAGACCACTTTCTCCTTACCTTTCGGTGTCCCTAAAATCATAAAATGTAACTCAGTCTATTGCCACTTAAATTATGCTATTCATCAAATTTTATGTCTTTATTTCATGAGTTTCTATTTTTCTAAAATAAACTCTACTATTGAGTCCGGAATGTTGGAGAAAGTCGGTTTAGGCTTTCGCGGAATTCAATTTGGACATTCGGGCTAAAAAGGGCAAAATAGTCATTTTACACTTTTATGGGTTCTTACATCTCAAGATCTCTTCTTGAAAATTAGACTCTGCAGTTGAGTCCGGAATGCTCAAAATAATAAAAATTCACTATTTGTTTATTTTAATCGAAGTTCGTTTGACTACGTTTTAACTCAGGGGTATTTTGGTAATTTTTAATATCACTACGGCTCTTTTAATTTTTGGGACCTCGCCTCGCATCACGGACCTCACCGTTGGTCTCAGGAGGTACAAGATAATCAGGATACATATATGACTTATCCAATTTGAGCTCTGGGCCATTTCGGAGTATTTAATTAATTTAATTAATTTTAATTAATTAAATGGGATTAAGTATAATATATATATATATATATATATATATATATATATATATATATATATTGGGGGCATAAAAGGACACGGGATTGTCCTGTCCAAACCGGTTCCACGTGCCTCCCCCACGCGCACCGCCCTGGTTCGATTCTCCCTATACGCACTTCCCCACCCCATTTTTTTTCATTTAAATTTTGAATCAATTAAATTTAAAATAAATGGATATAGGTGGCATCCTATGGTCACAAGGGCCTTGATGGTTCAGTGGATTGGGCTTAGCTTCTCACCCTACTAGTCCCTTGTTCGACTCCCACCAGCCGCAGCCCATCTATTTTTCTTTCTTTTTATTCATTTCATTTTTAAATGGCCCAAAGACCTTTTAATTAAAACAAGCCCAAACCCTTTTAAACCAAACAGGCCCAAAGCCCTTTAAACCCAAAACAGGCCCAACTCCCAGCCCTTCGTCTTCTTCGATTTTCTGGTGGAGGACCCTTAGGTTTCCGTCGCCATCGCTGGCGACGGTGACCAATTTTCGGCCATCTTTCAACACGAATTTTAAGCGGTTTTCTTCCCCTTTCCTCCTAGGTTATAACCACCCAATTTATTTCCCACAAACCCATCTCCATCTTCACGAAATCAGAGGGGTTCAGTGGCTGGTTCAACCTTTCCGGCCAGCTCCGGCCGACGGTTTCTTTCAGATTTTCAAGCCCATTCTACCACTGTTTTGAACCATTTCTTTTTCTAAAAAATTTCCTGTACTCAAGGGGGTCAAGCCTAGGTCATTTAGTTGTAGTTTTTCATACATAAAATACTAAAAACTAAAAATGGTATAACCTACAACTTCTTATATTTCTTTCATTTCTTGAACCTTTTAGTTGCTTCTTTTCGCATTGATTTTCACTTTTCTTACTCTACAAGACCCCACCATTATGGCTAAGTTATCAAGCTCAAAGCAGATGGTACAAATAGGAAATTTTAGAGAGAGAAAATGGTGAGTTTAGTGGGTTTACCTTTTTAATAGTGTTCTCCCCCTTCCTTGTCCTTGGTTTTAACTTCCTGGACCTCTCTCTATTTTCTCAAGTTCTCATTTCACTCTCTCCCTTTCTATTTTCCCTCTAACCCATGCACACTTTCTCTATGTACACACCATATACATAACCTCATGTAAAGGTAGCTGTAGTAGCCCTACCCTTCTCTGATTTCTCTACTGTCTATCACCTCTTTCCTTCACAATGCAACTTTGCATTAAATGCAAAGTTGACATTGTATTTTTATATGTATATTATATCCCTTATGCACACACACACACACACCAACACTCTGCCATGCACAATCAGATATATATATATATATACATTATATTTAAACACACCCACTAGTACACATACACACACCTACCGTATGCCTGTTGTTCCCCACTTGTGGTGTATATATATATATATATTTAAATGCATATACATATATATATATAACACATAACATTATATATATACATATACATATAATAAATACATAACACATTCTATACGTATACACATTTAATTAATGAAATAAAATAAAATAAAAATTTCACTTCAAAAATTTAGATCTCTACATGTTGAACCACTAAAAAAATTCTCTAACTAAGGGGGGAAGAGGGAACCTGAGCCCTATCTCGAACCCCTCGAGATAGGTGCAAATTTTGTCCCGACTGATGTCAGTAGGGTGATCCAGGGATCTAGGCACTTTACAAGTTACATTTTGGGGAAAATCGAAAGCAAGCCTTAGAGCACCTAGCATGTCCTGAGTAATGAAACTTTCTCTTTCCTCCCTTTGGGATGGCCTACCAGAGGTTTCCCCCATTACATTTCTAGGTTCGATGAATGCATCTACAATCCTAAGTTTCGAACTAGGAGAAGGGTACTCGACTATCCTATTTTCAGCGTCCCTAGAGGAACTACTGCCTATAACATGAATTTGAGATGGCATAGTCATCTCAGAAGAGCTTTCTGTGCCATAACCTATGCCTGGCATGGCATCAGAGGCCGACATTATAAGAACAAAAGGAGAACAGAGAAGAAGAAAAAATAGAACGGTTAAAGACAAATCGAACCTAAGACTTGATCGGGGAAAAAAAAGTTTCTCACGATGACGATCACTTCACTCATTTTTCACTCTGTTATATGACGAATTACCTTTTTGAAGCAATGGAAATGATGAAGGGAAGGGCGTACGCGTCCCCCCTTTTTTCCTTTTATAAAGGGCTAAATAATAGGGGCCCATTACTCTAAACCGTCACGGCGGTTGGAGGAATGACGGCCTCAAAATCCCAAATAACAGCTAGCGTAATAAAAGCCACATCAACGGTCATCACAGAAAGTGAAGCAGCATGACGCGTGGGCATAACACGTGACCCTTTAGAAACCCTCAACCTTAGTCATGCAGTGCACTAAACTAAGACTCGGAGGGTAGCTGATATACCACAAAACGACAGACCAGTCCCCACATGACATGTGTACAAGCAGAGCACCTATGCATATAGACCAACCAAGGTTTTTCCATCCAGAACAGACAAACATATAGAGTTCAAAGCCTCCTTTCTCGGAGTCCCGCATAACTTCTGGTCTCACCTTTAGAACAAGAGATACTGAGCCCACGGATAAAGGAGTCCCGAGCTGGTCACCGCCTTGTACGCCCTACCGACCTAGAGATAGGGAAGTAGAACGCGATAAGGAAACTACCATTCTTGGATATCTTTCGATCCTTATTTCTACGAGGGGCAGTGGTCAACATGGTACCTGCCATCTTCGGATATCAATCAAATCCCTATTTTTGTGACTCCAAATCCTACTCAACTTGGGAGACCCGCAGTCTATAAATTAAACCCTAAGGTGCGCTTTTCAATTACACTTTCTCAATTACATTCAATTACAATTTTTCTTTCAGTTTTACTAGCTTTATCATTGAAGCTGCCACCACTGGAGCCAACTCGGTGGCCCTTTGATCCTATTCTCTGAGTGTTTGACAAACAACGAAGAACGGAGCCCCACTGATCAGAAAGTGCAACATTAGGTGCATTGATAGAGATTCAACATGGGCAAAGCAAAAAATATTACTACTATTTTTTTATAACTAATGGGAATGCATGTGCGTTTGATGTGATTAGGTTTTGACTTTCCATTGCATAAAGATTGACCTCTCTTTTAAGTATTCTAGAGATCATCCACTTAAACCTATACAATATACCCATTGCATAGAAGATATTTTCATTTGGAGGCATACTCCAAATTATTCTCTGCTGATAAACAATTCCAAGTATAGCAAAGTGTTTCTCATCACCAAATTGATTTGCAAAAAGATCATAATAAACCGTCGGATCCATATTTTCCACAACTTTCATTTATTTTCCTTGTTCTTTGTCAATAATAGTTATTTATCCATCTATAGATTCAACACATATTGCAAAGACTTTGATGGGCTTGACTTAAAAGGATGAATTTAGAATGGAATTATCATCGAGCAAGATTAATACACCAAGGATTTCTCCCCAAAATGTATTTTGCAGCAGATGAACACTTGTGATGGTAATAGAGCAACAATAGTGTACACAAATAGAAAAATATACCAAGAACCAATAGCTATATTATTTTCCATGTTTATCATCTAAATTTAACTTTAATAATCAAATAGGGGCTGCAATGGGTTTTAAAAAAATGGATTATATGCAACTTTTGAATAATATTTAATTCACTTTTTCATGAAAAATAAATATAATGTTCAACTTGAGGTTTTAAAAACTCTTAATATTTTTTTTTTATTGAATTAAAGAAGTTTTGCTCATATCATTATATTTTAATTAACATGCATTTTGTAATCCATCCGGCAACCTTGACCATAGAAATCCATCATGAAAATTTTATTTTAGTATAACGATGGGAGGAGGGGGACTTTTACCTAGTTGCATGTGTGTGCATGTGCTGATCTTTGAACCTAAGTCACATCTGTGGAAATTGCCATCTCGAATTGGACCTCGGTCCCGACAAGTGATCCTAAAGACTCATGCATCCAAGATAATTATAACATGAGAATAGGTTAATTGTAATACAGTGTATAAAACAACTCAATTGAAACTTACTTCTAATTTCTCAAAATTAAATTTATTTTTAAATTGTTGATATGTGTTTTTACCTATTAAATCACCAATTGCTTAAGCTGATAAAGAATTGGCCCAACAATGTATATCACACTTTTTTAACACCCTCCCTGACTTGTAACCCCGTCTTGCATGTGGAGAATAGAGACAGGGCGAGATAAAATTAACCTTAATGTAATAGGGTGAGAAATTAAGAGAAGCTTGAACCCAAGGCCTATTAGAATTGAAGCTTTGATACCATGTTAAATCATCAATTACTTTAAAAACTTAAGTTACTTGAAAATAGTTCCAACAATGTATATCAAGTTACTTTAACATTACCAATCAGTTGCTTTATAGTTAGAGATAAATTCATCAAAATTAATCGCCAAAGTGCTATGCAATCATCCAAAAAAAGATAGATAAAAGATATAAAAAAATATTGAGAATTCCGAAAAAAATTTATAACAAAAAGTAAAAAATACCATTTTTTTTTATATAATAGACACAAACCTATACAACCAAAATATTAGGAGTACCATGATCCCTAACAAATAATTAACTGTATGAATGACAAAAGCAAAAACAAGCAACTTCTTTTAAATAAAAAAAAAAAAAAATCAAGAAGACTTACCATGATTCATAGTGCTTTTTAGATATAATGAGAAATAAGAATCATATTTCTTTTAGAAAAAAGATTGAGACCCACTTTTTATAAAAAGTCCAATCGAAATGGAATACCAAAAAAAAAAAAAAGGAATACAAATAACGTCGAATATATCTATTTTATTATCAAACTTATCTGATTTTTATTATCTTAAAACAAAATTGGGCTAATTGGTCTTAAGTCTCTGGACAAGCTGATACATTATTTTAAGGTCCACTCTTTTTTCAAGTGTAAGATTAAGGACACAGTTGTTTTAAAATTTTAGCTAAAGTCCATCTCGATGAAATGGCACTTATAATTTTTTTATTAATGATAATAATACCCTAATGTAATTTCAACAAATCCCATCCAAAATCGTGAAACTCTTTATCACGATCCTATCAGTGCTCGCCCTCTTCTTTCCTTTCTCAATCACAATTCTTATCAGACCAAAAAAATTTGTAAAAACATATATGAACATCAACACACCATCATCGATGGGCAGTCTCTACCAACATAGATCGATCAACACTCTATTTTCTTGTTAATACTTTCTTCAAAAAGTAATCAAATTTTACTTTTTCCCCCTCTCTATTTCTTGTTAATTTATTGGTTTAATATAGCTAATTTTCACTTTGATTTTGGAATTCAACAAAAATTCGATTACTTTTTGAAGAAAGTAAAATTTTACCTTTATCGAGTTTTTAGTAAAAGGTAAAATATTATTGTCCAGAATGTGATTTTTTTTCTTCAAATTTTCATATGTAATATGGATGTTGTTTGATAGATCTTGATTAGAGTCCAAATATATTAATTTTATTAAAAACAGATTGATAAATTACAAGTTATTGAACTTTTAAAATTTTGCACTTGTTTAAGACATATCAGATTTCACGATCCCAGGTTTGGTAACTTTATCTATTGAGGGTATTTTAGTCACAAAAAAATTAAGAGACCTCAAGATAATTTTGTTTAAGCATGGACCTTAAAATAATTTTACTATTTTTTAAGGACCTTTCACCAAATCGCCCACAAAAATTCCACAATGGAGTATAGTTATGTGATGGATTCCAAAAATTGGCAGTCAAAAACTTGGCTAATACCTTGGAGGGTATTTTTGTCAACAAAAATGTAAAACACTCTTTGAGAAAACATCCGTAGTTTTATATATATCTATCTATATTAACCATCTCAGTTGTTCAATCATACATAATGCTGATCTTTCGTTGGGATGATTCAATAGTGATTGAACTCATAAGATATCTAACAAACAAGCATAAATGCATATAACATTATTTTGATTACTACTTGTACGACAATACTAATTAACAAAATATGATGTAAAAGACCATATTGATTGATGTCAAAAGGACTTTGACGAGTGTAGATAAAAATATGAAATGATATTTTAGTTATATACTTCACTTGATTGAACTATGTTTTATAGTAGAAATTCATATTTGCGTATTTCATGCATTGAAATTGAGAGGCTATGATACCAATTGAAAGAATACTTTACGAAAGTTAACATACATATCATTCTTTACGAAACTTAACATAAATATTGTCAGGAACTCAATTTGATACATGAAAACAACATGAATTTCATTTAACAAGTACTTACCTTGATCCACGATGCTAAGAAATTACTTTGAGACATAGATGCCTTCAAACATGTGATCTTAATCTTCAAGTTCTTTATTTGTATAAGATCTTCATATCACTTCTCTCTCTCTCTCTCTCTCTCTCTCTTTTTGTGACGCGAGCCTTATTGTGGTGTTAGTATTAAGTTTTCGGATGGAGAGTGTGGTTTGGGATCTTACACTATTTATACTAGTTGTCTTTCCGTCAAATACCTTAATGTATTTAGAAGGCCATTAATTAAATCATAAATTGGAACAATATATCTCCCAAATTCATGTCAACATACATAGTGTATCTACTACATTCATATTGAGATACATAATATATTTTTCGAAAAAATGTATTGATACTTTGTCTTTTAGTCTTCCAAGATACATTCATCATTCACCATTTATCAATACACTTTTAGTTTTCCATACAATATATATATATATATATATAAATACATTCATCAATAATTAGTCACCATTTAATTAATGTATCTAGTCTAAACATGCATAGGCAACATTAAGTGAATAAAAACTAATAGAATTTTCTGGATTGCATTTTTTCTAATACACTCATCAACGAGTAATATGGCATTATACTCTAATAGTTAGTAAACACTAACAACTTGTTTGGAAGTTTTGAAGAGAAATGAAAAGAAAGCATTCAACTTATTTGAATATTCGGGAGAGAAATTAAAAATAAAATTATTATTTCTTATTTGAATAATCATGAGAAAAAAAGAAAGAAAAGAAAATAGTTATTGTTATTTGATAGTTTTACTTTTTTTATTTGACACTTGTTTAATTTTTATAAATCATTCATTTAAATATATTTTTAGTATTTCAAAAAATTCATTAAAATTTTTTTCTCCTCTCTCTAAATTTCTTCACTTTTAAAAAAATTGAAGAAGCTAACTTAATCATTTGAACTTTATTTTTTAATATTTTATATTCTCTTCACCATAAATATCCAAACGAAAAAATCATTCCATCCATTACGAATTGTCCCAACGAAAAGTGCCAGCTGCCCATCATCAAAGCCCAGTACCCAAACGAGACTCTAGAAATCTATTTAATTGGGGCGAGGCAAATCCAAGCCGTGCAACTTCGCATTGTGACAATCATCGCCCTTTCAGATGCCAACGTCAAAGAGCTCTTGTTTTGGCTCAAAGCTTAATTTTGTCAGCAAGCGGACGGCACTTCCTTCTTACCTTGAAATGCCATAAGCTATCCCATTCGACATTCACGAGGTTTCCTCGACACGATTTTTTTAGTGTTTGTCTTCGTCTTGGAGTTCCTCTGCTTCTCCGCCTTCACATTTATTTTATGATATTTCAGGATTTACAGTGATGAGAACTCTTCTTCTTCTTCTATAAGTATTAGCTCTGTCTCACAACTCAATGCTCTTCCATTGGTTCTCTTGATTGAAGGTGGTTTTATGCCAGAAGTTTTTCGATATCTGTGTTCAGCTAAATAAGGTCAGTTTTATTTTCATCATCTAATTCTTTTTGTTTGTTTACTCTTCATATGATTGTTAATCTCCCTCAAGTTGAATTCACTTCCAGTTCACTTTCAAAACCGATGTGCAAATCAGTGTTGATCAATATATTTAAATAATTTGGGATTTCCTCTGAAAAGAATAAAAAAAAATTACAAAATGTGTTCTCAGTATCTTCTGCCTATTCATATTTCTGATTTCTTAATGTCATATCGTTTGGGGAAAAGTACAAATGAGTCCTATTTTTATCACCCAAGGACCAAGAAGTCCTATAATATTATTACGAATAAGTTCTACTTTTTTCATAAATGATTACCTATAAGTATATGTTTGAATTCCAAAATTACCTTCTTGATTTGAAATTACAATTTTTCTATTCAGTTCCAAAAGAGAGTGTCTTTAGTCACAAATTATTAAATGATATTTTAACAAATTTATTATTATTATTATTTTTTAAAATTTACAAATTCAAATCACATAATATTTTAACTTCCTTCATTAGTCAGCATTAAGCCCATTTCTTTTTATTCTAGTAAATTTTATATAACAGCTTAATGCCAACCATGTTGTATGAAACAAAATACTGGACAGTTAGGAAATGAGTGTAGCCAAAATGAGTATGTTAAAATAGATGTGCGGTATGACAACAAATGATAGAATTAAGAATAAACATATTCGTACCATTCGTAAGATGGTAGGAGTAGTACCTATAGGAGATAAGATGAGAGGCCATAAGCTAAGGTGGTATGATCATGCAAAATGAAAATCAATAAATGTTGCAATAAGGAATAGTGACAGGATTAATATTGAGGGCCATGCTAGGGGGCAAGGGAGGCCAAAATTAAGTTTACTAGAAGGATTTAAAAAAGATATGGTAATGGGCTGGTTTAACCGAAAGAATGAACTTAAATAGAAAAGAATGGCAAGATAGGATTCATGAAGTCGACTCTAAATAATTAGGATAAGGCTTTGCTGAGTTGAATTTAACTTCCTTTATTAATTTATTTAAACTTAATCAAATTGTACGGACTTATTTCTTAAATCTTATCTAAATTAATTAAAATACTCAAACTATCTATTTTTAAGCATAATTTGCATAGTTTTTTAAATCATTCTCTTGACCTTTTGAGATTTTGATAATTTTTTTTATTTCTATTTTTAGTAGCACCAAAATAAAATGCTAAAATTCTTCATTCAATTTTCTAATTATTAAAGTTTATTTATATTAGTTTAATTTTATTCCATATTAATAATCTAATAAAATAACAAGAAACTTTTTATTTCTCAAATCTCAAGGTTTTAATAATTTTTTTAACATATGTTTTTCATAAAATTTTACGTTAATTGACTTGGATGCCTTTTAATGGGAAACAATTGATTATTCGATGAAGAGGAATTTATTGAAGCAAAAAATTTAAATTGGTATTTTGAAAATAATTATTTATTCAAATAAAATCTCAACGTAAATAACAAAATTACATTAAAGAATGAACTTATTGCGAAGGAAAAAAAATGTTATCCATATTTAGGCACAAGTTTGAGTGATCAAGTAATTAAAATTTTGGTTCGATATATTCCTTCATTAATTTATAGATTAATTTTATGGTTGGTCAGCAAATAATATTGTAATTGTATTGTCAAAAAATTAAAATGGGAAGGTCAAAGATTTTATACTTGTATCATATGGAATGATCTTGCAAAGTAGGACTTATATGATCCTGTTAAAAGTTTTTAGGACTTATCGTTTGAGTTCTATTTGTTATCTGTGATGAATGACCACCATGTTTATGACTTGTGAGTGGTTACTAATTACCATCTAAATCCATAATGATTATATATATATATATATATATATATATCATCTCTGCAAGTATACTTTCAATGATATTATGGCATTATATGAAGATACCACATCATTGTTGGATATATTTGAGGATACTTTTGGAGGTATTTAACATTTTCATACGCGCTACTTTTGGAGTTATTTAGCATTTTCATACGCGCACACACATACAAGCACATAGTAGTAAAAAAATGGTCCTATGCACGGTAAAAAAAATTAAAATTTTCATATATATATGTATAAAATATGCATATTATTGTTACCGTCTTTTTGTTTTTCAGTAATTATATCATTGCTGTTGTTATTTGATATAAAGGCCATAATTATTAGGGAAATAATCGAAGAAAATTCTTTTTCTCATAGTGTGACTTTTGCAACACAACTGAATACTCTTTGATTGGCTCTGATTCTGCATATCGTTTGGGTTCAGGGCATTAGGAGGTTGTCGTACATCAGAAATTATACCGTTATCTTTTGACTTTGGCTGCAGTTACTTTCACTCTATCATTTCTATCATTCATTCAAGAATGAGGTCAGTTTTATAATCATAATTTTTTTTGTAAGTTGAATTCATTTACTATTAATTGTCAAAGTTGATACATTTAACCTCTGTCAATATAATATCTTTACACACATATATAAACATATATACACACACAAAAGAATTTTAGTTTAGCTTTAAGAAAACAGACAATTCGTTGATATTTATATAAACATAACAGTTACATTCACTCGGTCTGCATCTTCATGGTCTGGAGTATATCTATTCAGTTCGTCTATGAATTTGCTTATAGCATCATTGTCTATTATTGCTTTCTATAATAATGGAGCAACCATTGTTGTGAGTTGTTGCTAGCTAGCACCTTTATATTGAAGGACTTTTTTATTATTTTTTTTGTGCACGTTGTATTTGTTTTTATATGTGTAAATATAATGACCTAACCAATTGGGGCTAGCCCTAGTTGGCCACCACATCCTCTGAATTAGGGGTAGGTCAAGCCCTATTTCCACCCAACGATGGGCTTGGCTGGTATGTCTATCCAGGGCCCATATTTGAGAGGCTCCTGTTACTGTTAGGTTTGGTTTGTCTGAAGCTCCTGGTACTGGTTTGTCTGTTTTAGGTTGTGTTCTTCTGGAATAGTGTAATTGTACTTTTGTGTTGACTGATTGATTGTAATATCTATCGACTATCGCTCCCATAAAAAAAACATGTCATAACCTGAATCCCTGCTCCCATACCTAACGGAATTAAGGTGCATGACTGGCTGCCGAGGTGTCCAAAATATAATGGGTTTCACTCCTCTAAAGAGTTTTCTTTATTTATTTTCTATAGAAGCTTCAAATCACATCTGTCAAACAATAATCATTCTCATGCAAACACATTTGATCAGCTCTTTAACTCAACATCTCACATGGCTTAATCATAATAAAGTCGTAATCAAATCTTCTTGTTGTTATGTCATTATATATAACAAAGGATTATATACGAAAGTTGGAATTACGATACTTCCAAAATAAAGACATTTCTTGTCTCAAGATACTTAATTCTATAAATCTTAACACCTCTTTTACAACATCTACATATGAATTCTCATACTTCTCTACTATGTATGCTTAACAAAAGCTTGTTGCAATTTTATTTCCTCTAACCTACATCACTTGAAAATTTAGGGGGAATTGGGTGAGCTAATCAATCCCAGTGAATAATTTCAGTATCCTATCACAATTTTTCAAAATGCATTTCCAAATCAAGAAAGTGCCCACGAATTTCAAAATAAAAGCTTAAGAAGATACTAAGAACATTTTATAATCACTTTCATTTTAGAAATATACCTATAAATCATTTTTCGGAGTTGGGTAAAAATCTTAATATGGAGTTTAAACTTTAATGATATTCACATAAAATCATATTTCAATTGAAGGTTCATAAAAAGAGAATTTGATAACTACACTAAAATTCACCATTTCAATGTAAGAAATTACTCACAAAATAAATATATATATTTGGCATTCATAAATTAGAGTATAAACTATGTCTTCTATATGGTACATGACTACTCATCTTATTCACTTAGTCCCTTATCTACTTTCTCTTTCGTCAATGGGACGCTATATTAATGTATTGAGTTTATTAAACTCATATTTTATTGCATATCAATCTTATTTAATTATCCTTATTTTCATTTAGATAAGGTGACGCTCAACCTTAATAAATTTTTCCATAGTTTGAATCAGATAATTTCCTTAACCTATGAAGCACAAAAACTCTATTTTGGCTCACATGTTTGTGTTGGACACGTGTCAGACACTGACACTTTCGGACAATTCCCGAACAAGTGTCGGACACATGAAAAAAGAGCGTTTAATTTTCTAAATTTTTTCTAATTTTCAAACACGTTCCGGACACATTATGGATATGTTTTAAATACGTTTGGGACACAGTTTCTATTTTTTCCCTTCTTTTTCTTTGAATTTTTTCTCTTTTCTCCTCTTCTCCTTGGTTCTTTTTTTGGTTATATATATGCACATACATATATATATATATATATATATACATATATATATATTATATATATATGTAAATTTCTTTTGGAACTTGAATCATGGGCATTGACGATTAAATAAAAAAGTTGTTGAATTTTTATTTAATGACTTTATTATTTTAATATCTTAATAATATTTTTGTGATTTGTGTGTTTTTATATCATTTTTAATTAAAATAACCTTAAATTTTTATTATATGGTCATATGAAAAATTTGTATAAATTCAACGTGTCTTTGATGTGTCTGTGTACTACTTTTTGAGTTGCGTGTCGGTGTCATGTCGTAACGTATCCGTATCTGTACTTCTTAGCCCTTAACTAATTATTTAGTCAATCAAGTAAGTCTTCTAATTTTTTTTGAACAATTGAACCTTCATTCTTCAAGTGCTTTTGTCCAATCCTCAAAGTTGACTGGGCTGAATGGTCCTCTAATCACATAATTGGTCAATTGAGCCTTAACTGTTGACCCTTAGCTTAAATTTCATAGCCTAATTGGCTCTTTATTTATATTTTACGGTTAATCAATATTTAACTTATGTTTTTAACTCAAACACACTTCAAATTCAAATCAGGACATCGAAAAATCCACAGGCTTTTCCAGAATTTATTTGAACCTTTAATAATTAATTGGAATTTATTTGACCCCTTTATAATTATTTTTTAGGAAGATTACCTAATTCATAATAAATATTGTAGAATTAATCAATTTGGGAGAATATTAACCTTTTTGTAATTATTCAAATAAGTTGATTTAATTTCAATTAATCTGAATTTAATTCCGGAAAACAAGAATTGGATATTTCTATTCTAAGATTTTATGAATAGCGTATCCCTATTTTGATTTGGCACAGTTTATTATCCGTGCGTCCAAATGGAACCAACTCAATTTCAAATTCAAACCTATCAGCCTATAACAATGTAGTTTTTAGCCTAGTGCTAAGGCAAACCAGATCCGATCCAATCCGAATCCGTTGACTCGGCCGTGACTCCCTGATGGCAACACTCTGGTCACCTTCTCCGGTGACGATTAAAAAACTAAAGGTTTGTCTGGTTATAAATTCAAAAACAAATTTTCAAAAACTTGTTTGTGTAGCCACCAAAAAAACAAAATCCAAAACTTCATTTTAAATTCAAATAAAGTTCAAATTTCAAGAAATTAATTATCAAATTAAATTTTATTTGATTTGACCATGATATTAATATATATTATATTTATAAAATATTATATTATAATTTATATTATACATATAAAATATTATTTTGTAATATGCCAAACTTATGATATATAACTTTAATTTTAAAAAATATTCTATAATTTAATAATTAATATATGTTATATTAATTAATCAAATTTGTTAAATCTTGTTATTTTTATTAAATTTGAATAAAATTAAATTTTTTATATCATATTTAATTAAATGTATTAAATTCCGATCACATTTTTTAAGAATATTAAAAATTGTGAAAATACAGTAAAAACGTAACCAAACACATTTTTTAAGAATATTAAAAATTGTGAAAATGTAATTTAGATATAATTTGTTTCAAAATATTGATTTTTTAAAAATTGTGAAAATGTATTTGGATATGATAATCTAAATTATAAAATAGTAAAGAAATTTAAGATTAATAGTTTGTCAATAACGTATTCCACGTTTTAAAATTAAAAATTTATTTTTTAAAATCTAAACAAATATAGGGGGGCAATTTTTATTTTTTAAAAAATATTATAATAAAATAATAAAAAATATAAATTTCATATATTTAAAAAATAAATACTCACTCTAAGTGAATAGGACATTGATCTTAAATCCGTCAACGGTCTTATTCGTTGGGAAAACAGTTGATCTTCCTAAATAAAGATCATGTAAATTATAAAAATGTATTTCGATATGATAATCTAAATTTTAAAGAATAAAAAAAAAATTAATTTCAAACACATATCTTGTAATTTGAAATTAAAAATCTTATTTTAAAAACATAACCAAACATTTTTTATCTTTTTTTTCAAATTAATGAATCCAAACAATGGTTCAAATTCCAAGAAATTACTTAAAAACACTTCTCAAAATATTTCTTAAAACTCAAACTCTCAAAAACTATCCAAACAATGGTTCAAATTCCAAGAAATTACTTAAAAACACTTCTCAAAAAAATTTCTTAAAACTCTTAACTCTCAAAAACTATCCAAACATAACCTAATTTTCCAAAACATTTCTCAGTTTTCTAGATTATATTTCGTGGCCCTTTTTCGATTCCAACCAGTTATAAATGATATTTAAACACTTTTAATCATGTTTTGATGAATTAAAACATACAAAACATCATTGAATCCACCAAAAAACTGCAACCCATTTCTTGACTTTTTCCCTCCATTTTAGTTCCATTTTCCTTTCATTCTTCAAGAAATTTTCTTAATTTCTTTTCTCTTAGGCATATATGTGAACAACTATTACTACATACAACCAGGAAAACACCCCTTACCTGCTCTATATTGTTGTAACTCGAAGAGAAGGAAAATCTAGAATTTCTCCTCTAATGACGGTTCAGCAACCAAACCTCCCTTTAGCCATTCATGAGCTCCAGAAACTCCTTAGAGCTCTTATCCCAAGTTTTAGTGGTTATCCATGTAAATAGGGCTATGCTTCGCGTTGAGAGAGAAACCGTCCCTTCCATTATTTTTCCTTCCTAATTCATGGTTTCTTCTTCTTTCCTTCTTATCTCACTTCAATTTTCTCTCTTCTTCATGCATATCCATGGATATGTATATATGTTTCTATTTTCTTTCTTCTCTATTGTCTCACTTTTTAATTTTGGCCACTCATTTCATGCATGTCGTTCTGCCACCTCCCACTTGTGGGTCACGTGTATACCTTATATGTACTACGATTGCTCACATTCATGTTGTTGGGAAACATGGATATTTCAATATAGTTGTGTCCCACAGTGGTTAGAAAGCAAACCTTTCCTTGATATAGCCTTGTAAGATTGTGTAGAGATGTGGGACGACTCACACGCACACGAGACCATGGCAAGCCCAGTGGAATTTGGGCTACTCAGTCTGGAAACCAATTAACCGGCACGTCACATGCCATCATTGCGCATGGTGTGTGTGTGCAAATCCTCAAATTTGAGCCTGGTGCATGTGTAGAGAATATCAACCGTTTTGCCACTTAATTTTTTTCTCAGTCAAAGCTTCGTAGTTTGATTGCATCAAACGTTCTTCATATATCAGATTTGCTTCCCATTTTATTTTGTCAAAATTTCTTATTTGGTTTTGATTTACTTCTTATATGAATTGTCCAACCTTCCTTGTACATGTCTTCTTTGTTTGCAAATCTAACCTTTACCTATCATTGATTTTATTCTACCTTCCTCATTTAATAGATTTTGTAGTTGTTGCGAACAAAGTCCCACTGATCTGGATACGAAATTCTCCATAGAATTTGCAGGGTCTTTCTTTCCATTCTTCATCTCCTCTCAAACACTATAAATACTGAGCATTCCCTTGCATTATGACGCACAACCAATTCGTGCTTTTCTATTTCTAATAGCTCTCTATTCGTGAAGAATCCTTAAGAGTGTGTTTCTGATTTGAGAGATATCTGAAGAGCTTGCAGAATTCCATTGCTTCATTGCTACTGCTTGTATTGCCTCAGGGGTTGCTTATGTTGCACAAATATAGCTTTTATTTCTTGAGTTTCTTGCTGCCTCTGCCTCATTCTGTCAAAGACCAGAGATTCGTGAAGGAAAGTTCATTGGACCAGGCATTTGCGAGTGTACGCTTGCGAGGATTGGCTATTGTATCCTAGTGGGTGGAGCACTACTAGCCTGTTACACTGAGATTTGTTCTTCGAGGGACAAAATCACTCTTAAGGGCAGTGTATTCACACTCCTCAGCCACTAAGACATCTTTCCCTTTTCTTGTCTTATATTCTGTCATCAGTCTATTGATTAAATTTTGTTCTTGTAACAAACTAATTGACGAACCAAAGAAATAATCCTAGCCCTAAAGCCTTAAACTTACAACACATGTTTCCCAATTCTTTTTTTTTTTTTTGATAAGTAAGAGTTGTATATATAATGGTGCCCAAGGAGGGCATCAAGGGCAAAAACACCAAAAGCTTACATCTGTTTTAGAGAACCCAAAAAATCTACAAAAAAAAGAGACATTTTCAGGGAAAGCCTCTTTGGCCCAAAAAAATAATAATCGCAAAAAAGCATCTTTAAAGAAAGGAGTAGAGAGCTCCACATCTTCAAAGACGTGATTTTTCCTTTCAATCAAAATACACCACAAGAGGCAGATTGGGGCTAGTATCCAAACTCTCTTGATCTCGTTTGGGAGATTGCATCCTTCCCAAACCAACAAAAGATCTTTTACTGAACCTGACATAACCCATGAGAAACCAAACAGAGCAAAAATAATATTCCAGCAATTTCACGAAACATGACAGTGGATGTGCACATGATCCACCCTTTCCTCCTCATTCTTACAAAAGTAACATCTGCTAGCTAAAAGAAAGCCTCATTTCTTCAAATTGTCTGCTGTTAAGATAGCCTTTCAAGAAACTTCCCAAGCAAAGAAAGAAGCTTTAGAGGGAACTTTTGAATGCCAAATTAGATTCCAAGGAAAGGGAGATCTAACCGGATCGAACACGCTTTTATAGAAGGATCGAACAGAAAAAGATTTCTTATATGGCCTCCAATCTCTCTTATCCTCCCTATCTTCCGTAGCCTGGAAATTGTTGAGGTAACGAAGGAAAGAGTCCACTTTTTCAAGCTCCTAATCAAAAAAATCTCTCCTAAAGCAAGGAGCCCAGATAAGCTTGTTCCCAACTTTCTCCAAACACTTACTAGCCCAAGCCGCTTTATTGCTAGCTAGACTGTATAACCTGGGAAATTTCGTCCTCAATGACTCGTCTTCCCTGGTCCAGACATCATCCCAGAATTTCACCCTACCACCATTTTCGAGAACAAACCAACATCTTTCCATGAAGAACCTCCACCTGTCTCTAATGTAACCCCAGGGACTACATCCCCTTGGCCCTTTCACACTGCCCAAGCACCAACTTCCATAATCATACCCATACTTAACAACAATGATCTCCCTCCAAAGCTCTCCATTGCTTTCACTGAATCTCCATAACCATTTCCCTAAGAGGGCTGTATTGAACATGCTCAAATCTTTCATCCCTAAACCCCTGTGAGACACCGGCTTCTTAATTTTATCCCAAGCAACTAGATGAATCTTCCTGCTCTCCCCTTCATGGCCCCATAAGAAGTCCCTCTGAATCTTCTCAAGCCTTCTGCTAACTGACTTCGGAATAGGGAAAAGGACATGAAATAGGTGGGGAGATTGGCCAGGGTGTTTTTGACAAGGGTGAGCCTGTCTCCCTTAGACAGGAGCTGGGCCTTCCATCTTGACAGCTTACTAAGAAACCTTCCAGCCACGGGATCCCATACCCCAATGGAGTGCCCAACGGAAGACCTAGATAAACTGAGGGAAAGCTACCCACTCTACAACCTAACATGTTGGCTAACAAGTCCAACTCCTGAATCGACCCAACCAGAGTAATGTTGCTTTTTGCGAGATTGATCCGCAACCCTAACACAGCTTCAAAGCACACTAGAATGCACCAGACAAAGCAAAGCTGGCGGACTGTAGGGTCACAGAAAATGATGGTGTCGTCAGCAAACAAAAGGTGGGAAAAAGCAACACCACTGCCCCTTCTGTCCCCCACCTGAAAGCCTTTGATGAGACCAACCTCCTCCGTTCGAAACAAAAAGCAACTCAAGGCCTCCATAGCAATCACGAAGAGAAAGGGAGATAGGAGATCTCCCTGTCTGAATCCTCTAGAAGAACGGAAGAAACCTGCAGGAGAGCCATTGACAAAGACCGAAAAGGAGACTCTGGAAATACATGACTGAATCCACTTCCGCCATTTGCTGCCAAAACCCATCTTTGCTAGCATACCCATCAAGAAGCTCCAGCTAACATGATCGAAGGCCTTTTCAATATCCAGCTTGCAAACAAGCCTATTCCTTTTCTGCTTTATCCTTGAGTCAATGCATTCATTAGCAGTGAGAGCCGCATCCAGAATTTGTCGGCCCTCCACGAAATCATGCTGGCTGGGAGAGATGATACTGCCCATGATCTTCTTCAACTTTAAAAAAAGAACCTTTGCAATCAGCTTGTAAACACTGCTCACTAGGCTTATAGGGTAGAAATCCTTGATGCTAATAGCTCCTTCCTTTTTAGGAATGAGGGCAATGAAAGAGGCATTGAGGCTACGCTCAAAGCCCCCGTCCCTGTGGAAGGCCTCAAAGACTGCCATAATATCCGTTTTCAGAACACCCCAACATTTTTTGAAAAAGGCCATAGTGAATCCGTTAGGACTTGGGGCTTTATCCCCATTGCATGCCTCTAAGGCACTCACCACTTCTTCCGAAAAAGGGATCTCCAGATTAGAGGAATCATCCCTATTTAGTCTTTTCAAGCAGAGATCGTCCACCCCAGGTCTCCATCTGTGCGGCTCAGAGTAAAGGCTCGAAAAGAAATCAACAACACCTTTTCTAATGGGATCTTGCTCAGTGAGAACTTGATCATCAATAACAATAGAGAAGATATGATTCTTCCTATAATGAGAAGAAGCCATTCTGTGAAAGAATTTAGTATTGCGGTCCTCCTCTCGAAGCCAGATGGCCCTAGATTTCTGCCTCCACGAGATCTCCCCCATCTTGAAAATCTGCCCAATTTGGCCCTTTAAGCCTTCTCTCTCAACCCTTTTCTCAATGGAAAGGGAGTCCAGTTGATCCTCCTTGTCTAGCTCAAGTAGGTTATTCAGCAAAGACTGTTTCTTAACCTGAATTGAACCAAAGACCTCATGGTTCCACTTTTTCAGATCATCTTTGAGGAGTTTCAGTTTTTGGCGATGCAATAACTTGGAGACCCAGTCACAATATAAGAATCCCACCAGTTTCTCACCAACTCCACAAAACCTTCAGAATCAAGACACATGTTTTCAAATCTAAGGGGGCTTTTTCTTGCACTAAAACTCCCGCAATACAACATGATGGGGTGATGATCAGAACAAGGCCGCGGGAGACACTTTTGGGAGATGCTTGAAAAGACATCCTCCCAGTTGTGAGATATCAGAAATCTATCCAAACAGGACATAGCAGACTGATGACCTCCTATGGACCAAGTGTACCTCCCTCCTTCCAAATGGAAATCCACCAAGCTTTGAGAATTTATGAACTCGTTGAAGCTCCTCATAGCCGAGGTCAGCCTGTCACCCCCCAGTCTCTCATCCGGGTTCCGAACAACATTGAAGTCCCCCCCTAAACGCCAAGGGACTTGCCAGGAGGAAAGCGACAACTGCAGCTCATCCCAAAATAAACCCCTAGCTCCATCAACCACTGGCCCGTAGACTCCACAAAATCCCCACACGAAAGAGTTGGAAATCAAGTTAAACTTGCAAGAGATGGAGAACTCGCCCACTCTATGCTCAATACAATTGATAGCCGGGAGTCCCATGCCACTAAAATACCTCTTGCAGTGCCTTGGGTGTTCAGAGCAGCCCACTTAATCCATTTGGACCCCCAAATGGAACGAACAATAGTTCTTGAAATACACCCCATTTTAGTTTCCTGAAGGTAGATAACTGCAGGCCTCTATTCCTGTAGTAAACCTTTGATAATTGATCGCTTGTCTGGATTATTTAATCCCCTCACATTCCAGGATAAAATTTTTAAATGCATGGAATAAAATAACTAAACCTTCTCGGTGCCATCGGTAAGGACCTCCATTGCCTTGCTGCCCCCATAATTAACTGAGCGGGACAGCTCTTTCATTACTCTTCTCATGCGTTTTGTTGACTTGTTCTCCTTATCTTTCTCAGTAGCCATTCTAAAACATGGTCTTGATAGAGAATTACACAACACAATTTCCTTAAATAAATCCAACAAGTGGTCCTCAAAGCCTGCACACAGGACACCTAGGAGTTTACTCACCTTCCCCATTTTCCAGAGCACCCATTCATCAGTGAGAGCCTGTTAATGACATAAAAAATCTGTAGATGGCGCCTCTTGAATCTGGGAGGAGTCATTGGAATACTCAGCCGGAAACACAACAGCTAACGGATTATAATCTTCTGGGTTCACCGATAAAACCTGACTTCGCAATACGACTTCGCCCGTCGGGTCCATTGACAGAAGGTTCATGCCCTGAGCTGAAAACAATTCAGCTTCTGTAGCAAAGGAACTTTCAGCTTCCCAATGTTGTTGAAAAGGATCTGAACAGTAGTTACTTTCTAGATACTGAAGAAATTCACGCTTGTCCATCATACTACTACGGTCGGAATCTTGCCAAATTGAATTGTCCTCCTTTGACGCAGTCTGCTTCCCGGAGCATCCCCCATTTCTTTTTGTTCCTGTCCCAAGTCTCTTGGGGGAGTTGATAAAGGTGGGAGCTGTCCTCTGTCCGATGTCTTCAGTTAGCGTCAAAGAAGATGAGGGCTTAGAGGAACTACCGTGCGTGACATTGCGCCCCAAGCTGGGCTCAACATCTTCTAAATGGCCTGGCCTTGTCTGTCCGTCAGTGCCTTCGATCTTTTGGGCCGAAGGAGGTAAGTGCTTGATATTGTGCGGCCCATGAGGTAATTGTTTGGCACTGCGCCCCGAATTGGGCTCGGCATTGTCTAAATGGGCTGGCCTCGATCGCCTTTTAGAGCCTCTAAGCATTTGGGCCGAAGGAGAACGACCTTTGTGTAAGGCCCCATGCCCATAAGCCTGACCTAAACTTCTTCTATGGTCTTGTTTCCTTTGGTATTGGCCCAGTCCATACGGCCCACTTCGGTTAGCATCAAAATGGTCGAAGCCCACGAAACCCCATCCTCTTGTGCATTCTGGAATCTTCTTGTTGCCCTTCATCCCCTTCTCAGACTTATGCGATTTGAAATTCAAATTTCTTGTGCAAAAGTCAGAGCCAAGCCTTTGGTGGTTGCCACGTGGCCCTTTGTCAGAAGGATTATGTTATGGAATCTTCCTGTTGCCCCTCATCCCCTTCTCAGACTTCTGCGATTTGAAATTCAAATTCCCTGCGGAAGAGTCAGAGCCAGGCCTTCAGTGGTCGCCACGTGGCCCTCTGTCAGAAGGATTCCTCACGGTCAGACGCGCCATCGGCGCGTGTGCATCCAGAACTGTAGTTCCGGCTCTTTCCGTCATCTCTGTAACTTCCGACTGCCATGGATCATCTTCGACACACTTCGGGCCAGCTTCCGACCAAAACGGGATAGAGAAGGACCACTTCCCACACCTGATGCTGAAGGATGCGGGGCTGTCTTCCGTCCGGCTTCTGACCAAAATCCTAGCCTATCTCAGAAGCCGTCGCTCGGCTGTGTCTTTGTCCACAGTCACAAAGTTGCCACATCGATCCCCCATGGCGTGGAAAACTTTCATACTCCACAAGAAAGCTGGTAAACCCATCATCCTTAGCCATATGAAACCTTCACCTTCCATCCTCGAACAACAACCTGACGGGGGACCATGGTTGTAGGGTCACCGGTAGCCCTTTGAAAGACCAGTTGCTGCGATTAAGAATTCTGTTAGCCTCCTCCTCCGACGGCAGCTTGAAGAGGAACCAGACGCCGTTCAGATCAAGAACCCTCAATCCGGCTTGAATCTCCCAATTTTTGAGGGCCCATCTGTGGATCTTGTTTCTGTCGGGGACCGGAGTGTTCAAGTCACCAAATCTACCGATTAAACATCGTTGAAGGAATTTGAGACGGCTTCCACATGACGCCATTTGTACCTCGATGCCTTCACGAGCATGCGCTGGATGCACTTCCACCATAACAGGATCCGTAGGCCATTCTTCAATTCTGTAAACATCCAGGTAAGACTCCTTTCGCCTAGTGACGGATCTTTTTTTCTTTAAACCTAACATTCCGAAGGCTTAAGCGTATATTGACCATCCTCCTTTTGCATGTTCTTCTGGCTAGGTTATTACCATCTTATACCTTTTCTTGTGCCACATGTCAAGTCTCGGATTGTGTTGGCAGATATGCACATGAAAAAGTCACCATCTCAAAATCATGCCAAAACTAACAAGGTATTATATTTTGACATTTAGATTTTGATTATGATGTCCGTTTTGTCTAATTATTTCTCTAAATATTTTCCATTGGACAACGTCCTACATTAGTTTACGTATTAATATGATTCATTTTTATCAAATAAAAGTAAACTTAATTCTATTTTATTTAAAAGATTCTAGGTTAATCCTAAGAAAATAAAATAAAATTTTGAGATATTACATTCTCTCTCTTTTTAGAAATTTGGTCCTCCATACTTAGTAGACCTTAGTCCTCAAAAGAGCTTTATATGTCAATTGATCTTACAAACCACACTTTTGTTATGCTATTTTGATACACTATTACGTTATTGTAATTAATCCACAATTTCTAACATCTGCCAAGTTCTATAATAAAAACTTTATCACCCAAGATCCACCAAAATATTCCAAATGTGACATACCTCAAAAGTTTCCCTTGTCTCGCTTGATCTTTCTTGACTAAACATCTCTATCACAAACTAATCTTCCAAGATTCATAATCTGTTCTTCTAGTTTCATACATTGTATCACTAGTCTTCTAAAAACATATAATCTAAATCTATCATGTATCTTTCAAGATTTGATAACCTTACCTTCGATAAATAATTCAATGTTATCTAAGGACCACAAAACCTTAGTTTTAATGTATTCTTTGTCATGAATCTTCCAAGATCTAATAGCCTTTGATGTGATAGCTGTTACACCAATCTCCCAAGAACTAACCGAACAACATTGCTTGCTATTCTTCCCAAAATCATGACCATCCTTCAGATAATTTTCTCAACAATTACTAATCCCAAGTACTCACAAATCATAATCATTGCTCTAATATTATCCCTATCATTCTCTAGTCCTTCAAGGAACTTTAACTTTATCATGACCTTCCCGAAATTATAAAAACGTATAGCTTTGATCCACACTGTTACGACCTCCCATAGTTGGCGGATTTAGGTGCATGATCAGTCACTTATGAAGCACATATACTCTATTTTTGGCTCACGTATCCGTGCCAGACATGTGTTAGACACTGACATGCTCAAACACGTATCAGACACGTGCTGGACACATGAAAAAAGAGTATCTATTTTTTTCCTTTTTTGAATTTCAAATATGTCCTGGACACGTTTTTTTTTTTTGTTGGTATTTTCCGCTTTTTTCTCCTCATCATTTTTTGGCTATATATATTTATATTTTATGTAGTAGTTAGTAAATCTGTACTTAACTTAAACTTGAATTATAAATGTTGATGATTAAATTAAGAAGTTCTTAAATTTTTATTTGATGACTTTGTTATATTAATATCTTAATAATATTTTTGCGATTTTTATATGTTTTATCTCAATTTTAATTGAAATAATGTTAAATTTTTATTATATGGTTATATAAAAAATATTAAAAATATATATCTTCAACCTGATAGGGTCCTACTTTTTTTTTTAAGAAATGCCATTTATGTGTCTCCGTGTCGTTTCATATCAATGTCCTATGCTTTTTAACCATCGCCAAGGCCTTCAAATCTGCACTTTTGTAAAAAAAAATTCTTTATTTATTTTAAGCAAAAGCTTCAAATCATATCTATCAAACCATAATCATTCACATGGAACCATAGATAGGGTGACACTCAACCCCAAAAAAATGTAGGGCTTATTGCATAGCAGTAAGTTTTGATTTGAACGGTGTTTCTAATTGATCGTAGTTAATTTGGCAAAAATCTGTCAAGTTGGGTTCAAATCTATCCTACATCAAAATAAAACCAACAAGACACTCATTTTAGTCTTGAACAATTTTATTTATTTATGTACCCTTTTTTGTGGTAAAATGTCATTATCTAATTATCACTTCGTTTGGTTTGTGAATATGGCAAGAGAAAAGGAAGAGATCAATGATAAATGATATTTTCTCATTTTTTCTTACTCAAATAAAATTAAGATATAATTTTCTTTTTCGCATAGTCTGTTATCTTTTCCTTTCCTTCCGTTCACTCTATATTCAATTAAAAAATGGAGCATTATTTTTTAATTTAACTTCGTAAGAGAAATAATATCTTGGAATTAAATTTTGGTTTTTCTTTTCCTTTTTTTTTTTCACCAAACATGGCAAAACAAATGCAGTTTAAGTGTGCATGAAAATCTTATGGTCTATCTGTGACTCAAATGTAAATCTTCCCTGCTCCTCCTGTCCTATGTTTTACTTATCTTGGCACATTACTAATTCTCCTGGCGTAGATCTACTGGTTGTTAATAGATTGGTAAGAGTATTGTTCCAATAGATAAAATGATAATAATCATCAGCTGCCTCAAATAGAGGAACGAAGGTCATTCTACATATATGACTTAACACTTGAGATAATGGTTTTCGCTAGCATCTAAAATAGAGGAAACAACTCTTATCAAATTCTCCAATTGAAGCCCCTTGGGTTCATCTTTTATCATCTAAACACAACGAGAAGATGGCCTGGAATTAAGTCCACCATGTCTTCTCTTGATGAAAATATAGGAAATACTCTTCCTCAATGTCTTGGATTTTGACAGCCCATTGAATATATCTATATTATAAACAAAACATCTTTTAACACTTTTCACTAAGAAACTTATATGAAAGAACTCTATTTTAGTTGGAATTCCAAAAGAAAAGAAGAAAAATAAGGTTATAGGTGTACCCTGGTTGCATTTGGTTGTATGGACCCGTGGAGAGAATTTGGGTTTGAGTCTCCAAATCTGACGGATTTTAGGTTCCTAGATCAAAGAATTGCATAAAAATATGGATGGACATTTGTCAAAAGCCATACAGACAGCTTGTGAATACTTTATACATTTGGAAAGTTTAGTTTTTTTTGGGGTAAATTACACTAACCTCCCTTGAGGTTTATCAAAATTACATACGGTTCCCCTATGGTTTGAAAAATTATACTGACCTCCCCTCTGCTTTAATGTCTGTAACTGAAACCTCCCTCCGTTAGTTGACCAAACGGTTTAGGATGATGTCATCTTCTACTTTTTCCTAAATACCAATTTTGCCCTCATCATACTACCTTTTCTTTATTCCCTCTTAATTTCATCCCTAGACCTTTGTGATTTCTTCCTCTTTCTTACGGAATCAGAGGAAGAAGATGAGCAGAAGAAGAGAGTCTCATCAAATTCTCTCTCCAAGTCGCCCACTTTGTCCAATTCTCTTCACCAATAACCCTTTTCTTCAGCCCCACCATTCAAAACACTGTAATATATATATATATACACATATATATATGTATTACAGCCATTCTTTCTTCAAGAAGAACCATCCATTTTCACAACCCCAACTCTTTCAACAGCAGCAGCAGCAAGCTGTGGGGCATTATCTCAGGAACGTTAAACAAAGGAGTTACCGACACAACTCCCCGATATCTCCTCTCTCTCCTATAGATTTCTATGCTTTGGTTTCACCTGACACAACTCCGACTATAATTTCTTCTACGGCAATATCTACACGCTACGGACTACTGAATCTTCAACAATTTCGAGGACAGCCCGGGAATATCTGCAACGGGAACGGTATCATCCCTTCGAGTAACCCTAATTTTTCGTGTGGAGTTGGTGTCGTGTGGAGGTATATATAAGTGTATGGGTGTAGCGGTGTAGAGAGGGACGGAAGTGCAGTGAATTGGAGTTTTCATGTTGGGCATTTGGGGCTTCCTTTGCCATTTATTATTGTGGCTACTTGGTCTGATGCTCCAAGTACTGTTATTTGATTAGCGGTAATCTAGAACAACAGTGGTCAAATTAAGGTTGGATGGTGGATAAAGATAGAAGAAAAATTGGAGGCAGGTGCGGCAAGAAGGAATTGGTAGGGGCTTTAAAGTGGGAAGTGCAGAGGAAGAGAACTGGGACTGAACCTGTCTTGGTGGGCCAGCGATGAGGAAATGGATGGTCTAGTTCATGTTGATGATGGGGAAATTTCAGATCTGAAGCAGCAAATTTCTGTACTTGAATTTGGGTGAAGGGTCTTGGAGGCATGGGGTTTGAATTTGCTGCACTACGATCTTTGGAGCAGTCCGGTTTAGGGGGGGCCATCTCGGTTCCATTTCATGAGGATTTTGATTTAGGCACGGGTGATGAGGGAGGTTCAATGGGTTAGCTGCTAATGGGATACTATGGGAGCAGCAGTAGCAACGGCTGAAATGTTTTGGTGGAACATACATAATGGTAAGAAGCCAGTGGATCAGTGGAATGGGTTGCAGGTTTTGGTTGATTAAACAGAGAGAGAGAGAGAGAGAGAGAGGAGAAGAAAGAGGGAAGAGAGAAGAAATTTTGTATTTTTTAATTAAAAAATTATAATTAAAGTGAGGGTATTTTTGTCATTTAACCATGATTTGTAAGGGTAATTTGGTAAATGGACCAAATCCGTTAATGCCGTTTGAGGACAAATTCTGACAGGGGGGACAGTGTTATTTTTGAAACCATAAGGGAGGTTTCTGTAATTATCAGAAATCTCAAGGGAGGTAAGTGTAATTATCTCTCTTTTTTGTTTTTTTTTTTTTTAAATTTGTAATATTTTTTTCCCCTAATTTTGAGTAATATTGGAGGAGTTTTATATGTATCGAATGATTGACTATATTTTCTTTCCATAAAAACCATTTGACTTGGTTTCCATCGTTAACTTGTTGAACATTCTTTTTACCTTTAAGCTTTACATATTCTGTAAATGAAGTATCTAGAAATTCACATACCCATTTGGATTTAGGTTGTGCTTGGGCATGGAGTACATTTTAACAACGTGTACAAGCTTTGAACTATTGAGAAACCCTTGGGTATCCATTCATGAGTGGTATAATTATCACGAATTGCTTGATGAAAAGAGGCAAACTCTAAGAAGGAAAATGGAAGCACTGAGAAACAGAGAGAAGGATGTGAATGATGAATTGAGAAATGTCGAATATGGAAAAAAGCCAAAGAGCATAGTTGAGAACTGGTTAACAGATGTAAGAGAGAAAAAAACTGAAGTCCAAGAGATTGAACAAAAGGCCGAAAAAAGAAGAAACCTTTCACGGTTACCATTCTTGAGGCTTTTGGATAAAAATATTCAAGAAGTAATTGAGCTTATTGAGCAAGGTAGATTTCCTGAGGGGCTCTTCATTGATGTACATGATGAAAGAGGAGAGGCATTGCTAACATCACCATTGGTGGGTCAAACTACAGCGGAGAGAAACTTGGAAAAAATTTGGAAATGCTTCATCAATGATGAGATCATATGCATTGGAGCTTACGGGATGGGGGGAGTGGGAAAAACGACCATTGCAATTCATATCCATAACAGGCTCTTAGAAAATCCCAGTTCTGCAAATCAAGTCTACTGGGTAACTGTATCACAAGAATCAAGCATTCACAAATTGTAAAATGATATTGCAAAATATATAAGGCTAGATCTTTCAAAGGAGGATGACGAAAGGAAAAAGGGCAATTAGGTTATTCAATGCACTGGGAGGAAGAAAGAAATTTGTTCTTATTTTAGATGATATGTGGAAAGTATTTCTGCCACAAGAGATAGGTATTCCAATTGGAGTTAATTCAGGAAAGTTACTTATAACTACTCGGTCATTGGAAGTCTGTCGAGGAATGAAGTGCCAACAAACTATCAAAGTAGATCCTCTTTCTACAGAAGAAGCATGGGACCTGTTCATGAAGAATGTTGGGAGTGAGAAGGTGCTTGATAAAAAATTAAAAGAAATTGCAAGGTCTATTTCCGAGGAATGTGCTGGTTTACCTCTTGCAATTGTTACAACTGCTAGAAGCATGACAGGTGTTGATGACATTCATGACTGGCGCAATGCACTAGATGAATTGAGAGAAGGGGCTGAGGGTTTCGTTGATATGGAGGATAAGGTATTTAAGAAACTAAAATTCAGTTATGATCGCTTGAAAGATAAAAGGCTCCAGCAATGTTTCTTGTACTGTGCATTGTTTCCTGAAGACTACAAGATCCCAAAGATAGACTTGATAGTATATTGGATTGCTGAAGGGTTATTAGATGGAAGCAGAACTAGGAAAGCAAAATTTGATAGGGGTCATTTTATACTGAACAAACTGGAAAATGTTTGTTTGTTAGAAAGTGCTAAAGACCATTATGGTTCCATTCATTTAAAGATGCATGATGTGATTAGAGATATGGCCCTCAATATCACTAAAAAAGAGAATGGTGGTCATATTTTCATGATGAAATCTGGACGACTCTTACAGATTCCAAATGAGAGAGAGTGGTCAGAAAATCTTGAGAGAGTTTGCTTACAAGAAGACATAATGGAAGAACATCTCTCTACTTCCATATCACCCAAGTGCCCCAGACTTCTCACCCTTTTATTGCATAATAACCGCAGTATTTCAGAGATTCCCAATTCCTTCTTTGTATATACACTGAGCCTCCGAGTTTTGGACCTATCATGTTTACGAAATCTCAAGTGTTTGCCAGATTCCATCTCCAACTTGAAAAGTCTTCGAGGATTGTTTTTGAGGTCCTGTACAAATTTAGAATATATACCTTCATTGGCAGAGCTTAAGGAATTGAGGGAATTGTATATAGAGCGAAGTGGAAAGATCAGAGCAGTACCTGAAGGTTTGGAGGGATTAGTCAACCTAAAATGCCTTAACCTATTTCGTATGTTGCACATACTTTCTATTCCAACTGGTTTATTACCCAAACTTTCCCATTTGCAGTGCCTCAGACTTGATGATTGTTTGTGTGCTGACATTCAGACGAGAGACCTGATTAGCTTGACACAACTGGAGATGCTTGGTGTGCACTTCTCTAGTCTCCATCAGTTCAATAGCTATGTCAATACTCAGCATTGGCAGAGATTAAGTCACTATTGTCTTCAGATCAAAAGTGGACATGGTCATGATTTGCTTCGATGTAGACGAGTATCTATTTCTGAACTTGGTCGAACAACAATGTTGAACTGCAGTATTGTGCTCCCTACCAACATGCAGGAGTTGTACATAGAGAGATGTGTTCTTCCTACGAGCTTATTGGAATTTTCACCTTCTCTAAAGGAGAATGCTTGCAGAGATCTAGAGAGATGTAGTATTTGGGGCTGTGAAGGGATACAGCACCTATGGTCGTTCACCACCACGACCACCTCAGTGCCCCAAAACCTTCAAACATTGAGGCTTGTAAACCTGCCAGATTTAATAAGCCTCTTCAAGTATGAGGGAGTTGAAAGGGAAGGGGGACCACCAGCACCAACGCCAGAAACTGGAATCTTTTCCCGTCTAAAACTGTTGAGTGTTTGGGACTGTGAAAAACTCAAGTATTTGTTCACAGCTCGGTTGGTGTGGCACCACATGCAAAACCTTGAATTGATTCGTGTGTTTGGTTGCTCTCAAATGGAGAACATAATAATAGAAGAAGAAGAAGAAGTTGAAGAAGGGATTACTACAGAAAGGACTTCTATTCTGATATTCTCGAAGTTACGGTCTTTGAAGTTACAAGATGTACTGCAATTGAAGAGCATATGTAAGAGGACTAACACAATGGTTTGTCCTTCTCTTCAAAAAATCAAAGTAGACAATTGTCCAAAGCTTAAGAGGCTCTCTCTCTCTCTACCATTAATGTGGATGATAATAGGCGAATAACAGAGGCCCAGCTCTCTCTCTCTCTACCTTTAATGTGGATGATAATAGGCGAATAACAGAGGCCCACCCTCCACGTCTCATAAAAATCAGTGGACAAAAGAAGTGGTGGGATTTGCTTGAATGGGATAATCCACAGGCCAAATCTGTTCTTCAACCCTTATTTTCAGTAATTGAGGTATGCTTTCTGAAGTTTTTGTAACTTTCAACAAATTTTTCTAACGTGGCCATACAATTCGATGAAATGCTTAACTGCTTTGAAAATTGATGTGGAAATGCAACCTTGCTTGTTTGTGTGTTTTAATCACTTTTTCTCTCAAAAAGTGGAATTTTTTTCTTTGATTAATTTATTAGTTTGAGAAAACATTATGATGCTTAACTACTTGGAAAAATGCCAGACCAATCATGGGTGCATTTCAAAAATCATATTGATCCCATCCTCTTGTTCATTTCATAAAAGAATTAATACTTATTTCCTAGCTTTCAACATATGTTTCTGGTTTGACTATCCTATTAAATGAAATGCTTAGCATTCCTCTGGAAATGATATTTTTCATTTACTTCCAAAAGCAGCCCTGTTTTTTTTTTCTGCATTCATTTCTTTCTTCAAAACTTTAAAAAAATTTCCTGATTATATTAGCAGTGTGAGGGTACATTTTGGTGCTTAAGCAATTGTCTCTACTCTTGGTATAGAGCACCAAGGCAATTATGGGTGGTGCAGGATGTCATGAAGAAGAAAAGCAACAAAATGAAAAATACCAGTGGCAAAAACATTTTTGTGAATCATGTGTTCCTATTCAAATTCACTTATTCAATTAATTCTGCGTTTTTGTTTGATGTAGTTACCAAGGTATCCAATCGGCAGGACTGATCGTTCGTGGTTCAAAGATTTATCATGCTATGAAGAAGTGTAAGGCCCTTTACTTTGAAAATGCTTCACTATTATCTATATCTATATCTATATGTTTAGTGTATTCATTCTCTAATGTTTAATGCAAGTTATATTAGTATCAATGTAATATTTATCTTTTTCAAGTTATTTCTATACCTCATTCATCACTATCTCAACATTTCTTAATTATACATTACAATTGTAGCCTGCTCTTTTCTATTAATGCTACACAAACAAATGCTTTACTCAGTTTGTTGTTCATTTGATGGATAGCTGGAAATATGCCTTCTTGGCTGCCATAAATCATGGGTCCCCCCAACCCCTTTTTCAAGCGGAAGGTATTTGCATGACTGACTATGTCATGGGTCTTATCCCTAATTACCATTATTGAAGCCGAGACATGAAAACATAGTCTAGAAAGTGGATAAGTGGCACAGGAAAATGATTTCGTATCAGATGGAAAACAAATTTAAAAGAAATGCTAGTGAAAGGGCAACCTAGTGGGGTGAATAGGTTGATTTTGAATTTTCGCTTAAGTTGTAATTTCTATCCTCTTCTACTACTATAAAAGCAATCACTAAGCACTAAAAAATGGAAAACACCAAATTCATAGTGGTTCGGCCGGAAAACTTAGTCCACATCCATTGTTCAGTAAGTTGGAATAAAACCAAAAACCACTTTCCTACACTCAGCAATATAGACTAAAACATAGAAATCACATATACTTCTACAGTCAAATAACTATATATGATCACTTCCCATTGTATAACATAATAGTCCAAAGTTATTAATATATCATTAGGGTTCTATAGCAGCTATAGCGTCACTATATACAGATAATCCCGAGTTCTAAATAAATTAGAAAATTAATTACCAAGTCTGTTCAGGAAAACAAACATGCGTTAAAACGAGAACACAATATGCGTCAAATAAAGATATATCGCATTCTAACAATTGACTCTGGAATATATTATATCAAAATAAACACCACAGTCAACGTAGCTGAAGCGCACTAGCTCGAACAAGTAACCACTATTTTGGCTTTCATCAATTTAACCTATAGTCGAGCAAACAACCACTCTTTTGGTTTTTGGCAATTCAGCCTCTTAAGTTAAAACTAAATCTTCCAAGGTTATGATGCAATTAAACTACTACTGAGTATGTGAATGCAAATGCATGGATGTGTTTACTTTTTATTTGCACACAAACATGAAGTTCTGTAGATTTGAATGAAGTAATCTTTAGAACTGCCATTCTAATTTATTCAAACTTGATCTTGAGGCTTCAAACTAATACATACTGGTGCACTTCAATTAAGCCTAACAATTACATAATTATATTTTAGAATGAATGTACCAACATAAAAAAAATAAAGAAGCTTTTTTTTTTTCACAACAATTACATTTGTTAAATGCTTGAAAATTTCTATGTTGAGTTTTATTTACTTAAAAGGTCTCTAGGAATGAGTAGATTAGACTTTTTGTCTTATCATGCCTTTTTTTGTATTCTCCTCGATTGTTGGCAATTCATTCTTGTTTCGACTTATTCTTTTTAATCTGGTGTTTTTGGCATGATGTAGGAAATGATGGACACAACGTGAAGTTATATTTAGAATGTTGTGCAACAGCAAACACAATTACTTTATCATAAGAATGGATCCTTTACTGTCACGATGACTTTCCAAATTTTCTTTAGAATTGAATTGAAGCTTTTTCTATTGCTAGTGACTTGAGGTTCGCAGCATCCTCTGTATATTTCTTCCTTTCCTTCTTCAAGATTTGGCCAGTAAAAAGGTATCAGGGAATGTGTTTGTTTGTTTTTCCTTGTTTTTGTTTTGTTTTATTTATTTTTTTAATCAAATGTGGAACTCATACCATTGAGCAAGTAATATTGGTGTCTTCTTGATGAGGTGGATTTCCTTGTTCTTTTCTTTTTTTTTTCCAGACATGGTATATAGGTTATGTATATATCAAGCACAAAGCAGCTTTTCACCAACCATAGTACTGGGGCTCTTTCACTTGATACAATTTTTGGCTCCCAACTTCTAACTTCTAATTTCCCCAAACCTTGTCTGAATTCTGAGACAATGGGAGGCATACTTCCAATTTAGGGGTGCACAAAAAAAATCGGAAACCGTAAATCCGAACCGGACCCGATCTCAATGGGTTGGATTGGTTTGGTTCTAAAAATAATCGAGTCAGTTCGGTTCTAGAACCGACTTAGACGGTTCAAGTTCGGTTTAACGTTCGGGTAAACTGAACCAACCCGAGAACTGGATTATCAATAAAATATTTTTTTGAAAAAAATTAACATATATATATATATACACACACACATATACATCCATACACACACTAATATATTACAATACATTTATAAATATATACATTGTATATATATACATAATACAGTACTAATATAATGTATAGACATATTGATCATATAATACATATACACAAATTTTACTATAATATAATACATACTTATCATATACATATATAAATATATACTGTATACATAGTAATAAAATATATTTACATACCGATTATATAATACATATCTACACACTAATATAATATATATACATACCGATCACATAAAACATATATAGACACTAATATAATATAATACACACTGCTATAATGTAAATACATACTAATATATATATATATATATAGACACACGTTTATACATATATAAAATTCTCTCATTATGCTGGAGTAATTGATATATTCTTTGGGAATGAATATTTGAGTGAGCTACTCACTAGGAGCTGCTACAATGCTACGTCAACAAATCTCAGATTGCTCTATGTATAATGTTACTAGATAATCTCATTAATTTTATTCTTATATATATATATATATACACACACACACACACACACACAATCGTTAGAACTGATGTGTGTATATATACTGTATATAAATATATAAAGTTTTTTTTTGTTGATTTGGAGTTTATTTGTTTTTTTTTTTTTTTAAACACAACCCGACCCAACTTGAAAAACCCGAATTTTTTCAGGTCGGTTCCAACATCTTCACAATTTGGTTCCAGTTCCAAATATTTAAAACTGATTAAGGTTGGATTGGTTCTAGTTTCACTCAAACTCAACCCAACCTGACCCATGTGCACCCAGAATTTCTAAGGTGGTATTTGACCAGTCTTCTTCAACAACAGTGTTTTACAGCCAAAATTTACACATTTTCTTGCAACCAACTATTTAGAGACTTTTTTAGACTAGCTGCTGTAAAATTGCTTGAAGATCCCTTGGAACTGCTCCTTCCTGCTGGTCTCTCTCTCTCAAAATTAAGTATGGAGGGTGTTGCTATCCTGCAGATTAGTTAAGTGTCTTCTTCTTTGTATAATCTTTCCTTCCATTTCTTGCATATAGGATATACTTACACCAACTCTAGAATCATCTACCAATGATCATTGATAAATGTTTTTGTCCTCTTAAGGCTTAAAATCTTTAAAGCTTAGACCTGGGGATATGTCCAAATATAATAATCATGTTAGTATCTTGGGACCAACATAAGTCTTAATACGATGACTAAAATTATCTTTATCATATTTTTTTATCAAAAATATTTACAAATATGAGTTGATAGTGTTGTATTGACTCTTTATTATATTATATCACATCATGACATGATATGCAAGATCGGTTCTATATAATTGGAGGTCTAAAGCGATAAATAGATAATTCTAAATGAGGCCTCTTTTAATGTTAATGTAGTTTTTTTAGGATCGTTTGGTCACAAGTTTATAAAAAGTGTGAAAATTATCATAAGATGCACACTCAAAACTTATTAATCTCACGAATCCTTTAATTATGTTGTGACTAAAATACCCTTTTAGTGAAAATGTAAAATTTACACTTTTCTAATGTAAAATTTCATCTCCCCAAAAGTGTCAAATCTTACAGTTTGTCTGAATGTGCTTAAAATTCATTAGTTGTAAAAGTGTAAAATTTTACCTTTCTGCCAACTTTGCTTGAATGTGTTTAAAAACTCACTTGTCGTGAAAAATGCACAATTTTATACTTTCCTAAACGTGTAAAATTTTTCAAAAAACCTACCTTGTCTGTCACGCCCCGAATTTCCCACGAACCCGGGGCGCGAGTAACGAGACAGAAAGTGAAATAATTAAAAAGACAAAAGTAATTAAATTCAATAAACATGCGTCCATCATCATCCATACACAAAATAACATAAGATACATCGTTCAGGAGTCATTCGGGCTTAAGCCCTTACATTTCAATATACAAGTCTCATGGACAAAATATAACAAGTGTTTCCCCTTATCAAAGCATCACTGGGTCTCAAGCAGCTGGGGGGTCCTCATCTGAAAAATGTTGCCCACGAATGGGTCAGCTCAACTGCTGGTATGATGAAGTGCTAATGCCAGAAATAAAGCTAAGGCGTGGCATGTGCAAAGTGTACATTTATTTCTAAATGACATTCAAGCATCGCAGTAGTATATATGAATAGTATGCGTGACACACCCATGCACCACTCTATGCCACACCCATGTCTCGTTTACGGGTACTCCCCGATGGCTACGGAGTACCAATGCAATGGCCGATTTTGGGTTTTTCACCACAGGATCTACACCCTCATAATGCAAAGCACCACGTGCTTACCCACGCCATGTTCTCAAAGGATTCATCATATGCCAATATGCCAATGCAATCTCAATGATACATGGTTTCCACAATATAGCATGCTCGAGAAAATAATATATAAATCACCTAACTGATTCCACATGCAATCATATAAAATCAACATATGCACATGTCGTGAGTCACATTCATCATTCACTAAATATTCATAAGGTACAAGTAACATGTAAGCACGTGAACAACCAATTCCAAATAAACGGTAAACACATTACAGATAAACACATACGACATTCAGTCATTCACAAATATTCCTAACTTAACTTCATTTCTAACACTAGCAAAACACCATACCTGATGGGTTGGTATCAACCCTAGAAGATCGAGCACTATATGTAACTGAACGGGCGGACGAAAATGTAGGAGATCAGATCGCCTCCTCCTGTCCTGTCAGTGTCCCTAAAAGTAGGAATTACAATTCAGTCCATTGTTGTTTGAATGTATGCTATTCATCAAATTTTATGTCTTTAAATTCATAGGTTTCTATTCTGCTAAATTAAACTCTACCATCGGTTTTAGAACGTTTAAGAAAGTAAGTCTAGGTTTTCGTAGAACTCAATTCGGACACCGGGGTTCAAAAGGGCAAAACAGTCATTTTGCACTTTACGCGTGTCCTTACATTTCGTGATCTCTTTTCACAAATCGGACTCCACGGTTGAGTCCAAAATGTTCGAGATAATAAAATTCCACTATTTGTTTACCTAATTCGGAGTTCGTTTGACTGTGTTTCAATCTAGGGGCATTTTGGTAATTTTAAGGGTTACTACGGGTCTTTTATTTTTCGGGACCCCGTCTCGTAAAATGGACCTCACCATTGGTCTTGGAATAGTCGAGATAGTCAAAATACACTAATGACTTGTCTCATTTGGACTCCGGGATGTTTTTGAATATTTAATTAATTAAATTAATTTAATTAAATAATTTAATTAATATTTTATTAATAATTTAATCAGGTGGGTCAAAGTGTAATTTCTAACAGTTGGGGGGTCAATTCGTAATTTCTGAAAGTTCAGGTTAAGGTTCAAATTCAAAAGGTTCAAATTCAAAGGTTTAAATTCTAAAGGTTCAAATTCATTTAATTTAAAACAAGGGCTGACACGTGGCAGGGGCGACCCGTACCCGCCCGAACCAAACCCGGATCCGACCCGAGACCCGACCCGACACCCTACCTTCTTCCCCGATTCTCCGGCGAAGCAGCGGTAGGGTTCCGGCGCCTTCTCCGGCGCCGGCGACCGGCCTCCGATGAGTTTTCCCCCTTTTTAAAATGCCATTCTCTAGGGTTTTTCGTGTAGGCTCCATATCCAACCTCCACTTCCCCTCAAACCGTCCCCATCTCCACGAAATAGAGCTCAAAGGCTCATGGCCGAATCTCCGGCCAACTGAAAAATTCCAATTTCTTGTATATTTTTCTACTGTTTTTCATTCTTTCTTTCTCCATTCTCTTTCTGCACTTCATAGGGTTAATTTAGGATCATTTAGAGGAAGTTTCTCACATAAAATGATGAGGTTCAACCTCCATGGCCGAAACCTGCAACTAGGGTTTTCTCCCTAGTTTCTCACCTATTTCTCCTCATTCTTTTTGCATTTGAAAGCTAAAATCATGCTTTATAAAACCCTATAATCTAAATCAAACGAATCATGCTTTTGAAATTCAAAACTGAAACACCCACTTACCTAAAATTTCGGATTTTTCTTCCTTTTGGTTTGCTTTCCTTCTCCTTCTGTTCCTCTTGGTCACTTCTGCTTCTTCAGAACCCTCTCCCTTGCTCTCAGTTTTCTTTCCTTTCCCTTTCTTTTCTTCTCACCCGAGACACCCTCCTTTTTCTCTTCACTTTCCCTCTCTATATCTCTCTCTCTCTCTCTCTCTCTCTCTCTCCCCAAGACCAACCACCCTCTGCTGATTCTGCACCTCCCCCACTCCCTGAATTCTACTCACACACACAACCCCACCCATACCTCTTTGAGTGTGTAACACTCAAAGTCACACACACACACACACACGGTTACACACACATACACACACTGTACACACAGTGCACTGTGCACTGTTATATATATATATATATATACACAAATAAATATATATATATTTTCCAAAGTTAAATATGCATATAATATATGTATATACATGCACATGTAGCATACACATAATTGTACACATACAATACACACATCACATTCTTAATAATGATAATAATAATAATAATAATAATAATAATAGTAATAATAATAATTAATTAACAATTTCAAGAATAAAGAATAATAAAAAAAAAAATTTCATGTTATAACATTGTCTATGTACAATAACAAACAAAAATACATTTAGTGAGTTTTCATGTACACTCAGGCAAAATTGCCTAAAAATATGAAATTTTACACTTTTAGGTAAATTTCTTAATAGTTTATGATTACTCTTTTGGCTCCACTTTTGGATATGCTCTAACAATTAGTTGAGTCTAAACACTGGTTTCATATTTTATTCAAGATTTTTTTTTTTTCAAAATGATAAAAAAAAAATAATTAATAAGAAGTGTAAACATGTAATGTGAATAAGATAAGAACACGTGAGACACTACCTAGACCTTTGGTTAACCTCCTATACTAATCACTACTTGGGACTTTTACTGTGGGTGTCCAAATCAAAACCTTGTCCTTATTGTGTCTCTTTGTCTACTTCAACATTTGTTGTAGCTTTTTGTTCACCTAGATCAGTCCAAATTATTCAAGGAAACCCCACTTTTCGAAAATCAAGGGAAAAAAACATAAAAGAATGAATTCAAAGAACCACCAAGCGGACAAAGGGCTCCTTTTTAGAGAATAAGAGATGGGCAAGCACATGAGTAATGAGATGTAGAAGGCTATGCGTATATATAAACCTAAACCTGAGTTTTGTTTCATCATCTTCTAATAAATATCCCAAGAATAATATTGTCAATAAAGAAAAAATTACCTATTGCCAAGCCAGATTAATGGATTTGAGCTCAGAATTTTAAAAAACATAGTCATTTTCTTTAAAATGATTAAAAACGTGCATCTTAAAATAATTTAGATCTTTTTAAGGGACGCACACGTGATTAATCCATTTTTTTAACTTTATTTTCTATATATATATATATATATATTTACTTTTGTTATATAAAATTTAGTTGTTTTCAACAAGAGAGAAGTATATATTGAATGAAACTCTAATAATAGAGTTTTTACATAATTTTTTTTTATCTAAATAGATAATAATAAAAGATTTGAGTAAAATACGAATAAAACTCTATTAATAAAATTAAGTTTTTTTTTAATGGAGTCATTAATCTTTATGGGGCCTTTTATTTAATAATAGAGTTTGATTTTTATTAAAGAATTAATTAGTCTTAAGTCCTTGAAAAATATATTAAATTATTTTAAGTTCCACACTATTTTCAATTTTTAGGTGAAGGACATAGTCGTTTCTAATTTTCAACTTAAGTCCATCTTGATGACATAGTATTTATAATTTTTTTATAAATGACTATTATACCCAAATAGAATTTACGCACGTTCAAAATAAAAAATTCTTAAATCACTGCAACTCTATTCTGTTCATTTTGGACTCTCTTATGAATGTCACGCCCAACACTACAACCATGGCATCTCAAAATTTTACAGCTACATCAACTACAACTACCACTATCATCTCCGGCAAGTCGCTCCTCTACTGCTAAATCTCCATTACGAATCACTGAAATCACCTCCGCAACCTCAACCATCATCACAAATTCACCCCAGCCGATCATCATTTCTATCTGCAACATAAGCTTTTCATTGGAACTCACCTTCATAGATTATTGGATTGCCGACGACTTAAGAGACTTAACAGCTAAAGTAATGCTTTTTCTACAAAGCCAAATCTTTATTTGGATAGTGAATGATTGGATCAAGTAAAGAAGCCATAAAATCACTGATTTCATACTTTTGTCTTTTGTATCATAAAGCAACCACCAGGCCATCATCAAATCTTGGGAAGGGAGGTCATCCTTCTCACATAATAGGTATCTTGAAGAGGTTGAGAAATACAAGAAGAATCTGGAATTTTGAGCATTAGGAGATGAAAAACTTCAAAATCAATTTGGATATGAAAGTAACCTGTATGCTTTTCTTGCATGTTCTTTAACTTTGAGAATTGGGGAAAATCTAGCACTTTTAGGCAAGCTGAGACCAAAATTCACATAACTAGAAATCAAGCGGCCGACCTCACGCAAAGGACTCATGGGAGACTTTGCAATTGGAAACATTGGAATCACCTTCTTGCTTGTGGTTGCATCATCGATGATGCAGCCCTTGTAATATTTTGGATAAAGTCATTGTCCATAAAGCTGCTTCATTTAATTTGTAATTGCATAAATCTATTTGGTTCTTAATTATTTCTCTACTTTTGTTATTGCACATAGTCAAGGTAGGTTTTATGAAATGTGTAAATTTTTAAACTTTTTCACAGTGTGAAATTTTACAATTTCACCCCTCGTGTGTTTTTAATCACCCATTCTTTAAATACAATTTTTTGTGAACAATTTTTGCAACTTTGAATGTCAGAGCATCCTTGAGCATCCAATATGTGGCTAAAATATCAATAAAACTAATAACAATAGAGAGTTTCTCAATTTTTAGCAAAAGTGTAAAATTTAACCTTTGATTGGGACCAAGCTTTTCCTTGCAAAAGTGTAAATTTTACACTTTCACTGATGAAATGTTACACTTTTGATGACGAAATTTTATATTTTTGGAATTATTTTTTTTATTCAGATTTTCATATTCAATATGGACATTTTTTTATAGATCTTGATGTTTAAAATCTAAATATATAATTTTGATTAAAAACAGATATATCAATTTCAAGTTATTGAATTTTAAAGTTTTGAAGAAAAAAATTGAGGCAACTCCTTATGTCACGGAAATTCAGTGGAAGGGGTATTTTTGACATTAAATAATTTAAAAACTTTATGGGTTGATATGTTTGGACTTGGACTAAATGATAATTTTTATATCTGTCAAGGACTTTTGATCGCATGACCTTTTATTAAATACTTCTTATTTAATTATACTATAAAGCTATAAAATTTGGGGCCTTTGGTAGAGTTAGACTTTTATTAACCTTAAATTTTTAATTTGATTATATTATAGTATATAAAATTTGAGGCATTCTCTTTAAGTGGAGTTTAAAATAATTACTTTGTTCACTTTATGGTTGAACCGACCCTGGTAATATAGAACTAATACAATACTGCAACTCATCAGTGTAAACTCTTTAAATAAAATTTTTTTGTTACCATAACATTACTCTTATTGAAAATGAGTACTGTAGCCTTCCTACTCACATCAGCATCTTTAATTCGAACCATTCATTCAAAATCTGATGGCGGCCATCGCCTAAAGTTCAGTCCCAAAAACACTCCAATATGTTTGGTCCAGATTGGATGGAGGAACTTCAACTTTCCAGTCCCTTATCCACTTCCTTTTTTTTTTTTTTTTACTACAAATTATCACCTATAGTTTCTCCTTGGAAACAATCTGACTGGCAACAACAATTAAATTATTGGAGCTCAATTAAAAAATTGTAACATGGTCTTAATCAATCTAAAACACTAAAGAAAATATTAAAGAAAAACATTTGAAACAACTACGTTAATAAATTTATGAAGGGAAACAAAATCGTTAATAAATTTTAAATATTATGAAAAATTAGCCTCTTCTTTTGCATAACTTATCCTTATATTTTTTATTCCTTAACAGCACCAGAAGTCTTCCTACTATCCTATATATAAATTCTAATTATTTATTTTTAATTTTATATATTTGATATTATCAATTTGTAATATTCTAATTAGCCTTGAAATTGTTGTAACTTTTAGTCTTTAAAATGATGGTTTTGCATATTATTTATTTTAATTATACTGCAATTTTAATTAATTAGAATTATGTTGTCTTTGATTTTTTTTAAAAAAATTAGAATTCAATTCAATTTAACAATCATTATTTATAATATCTAAAATTATTTTTGTAATAGGCACACGTCAATGCTAAAAGAAATAAATATTTTTAAAATATAATATCAGTGCAAAGTTTAATTTGTACAGTGTTACGACTCTTAAATCTATAATATTAGAATAAATGGTTCTGCATTTGAGAAAAAAAAAACTATTTTTAATTTTATGATTACTTCTCAACTTTTTAAAATTTGAATCTAATTCAATTAAAAAAATTATTTTCATTTTAAATTTATTTATTTTTAACACCCTTGCTATTTTCTAAAAATTGAATCCAATTTAATTAAGAAATCTTTTAATTTAGTTATAAATTTATTAATCAGTTATATATTTGTTTTTTAACAAGTTAATTATGTACGCGTAGGTTTTCTATACGGTGTCATCTATCAACTCAACTGCTTGAAACCTTTCTACAGTGGACTTTCTTTCCAAATCAGAATCTAATTTGGAAAATTAAAAAGAAGTTGGTGGGTATATGGAGATGAGATGTACATAGAAATTCTAGGTTTCGTTAGAGAAGAAAGATTACCTTTCTACAATGGACTTTCGTTCCAAATCAGAATCAAATTTGGAAAATTAAAGAGAAGGGTCTAGTATGTATGTATGTATGTATGTATGTATATATATATATATATATATATATATTGGTGTGTATGGAGATGAGATGTACATAGAAATTCTAGGTTTTTGTTGGAGAAGATTGACAAGAAAGATGAGAGAGTATGAGGAAACTCCGATAAAAAAGCACCCACACATATCTCGTGATCTCAAGGCGGACATTCTTTCAAGACTTCCCGCAAAGATTCTCTGCAAGTTCAAGTGCGTTTCTAAACAATGGCTAGACATAATCACAGACCCATATTTTGTAAAAATGCATTGTATTCGATTCATGCAAAACTCTCCTCTTTTACTGCACTCTAGTACTCTCTTTCAAGATGAAAGAAACACAGACCAATACACTCTTTACCTTACCACCATGGACAAGAATGGAAGCTTTTGTGGAGAATTCAATGACGTCATTCGTGGTTGGTACTGCGTTTTGGTTTCTTGCTGCAATTTGGTATGTTTGGTCACTACAAAACAAATTTATATATGTAATCCATGCATCCAGCAACTGTTGAGATTGCCAGTTTCTTCTCACTTGCCTGTTACAAATGAAGGAGCAGTTGGCTTCGGATACCTCCCTGCAATCAATCAATATAAAACTGTTCATATCTATTCTTGTACAGTGAGGAATGAATGTGAGGTCTTTACTCTAACTGATGGTGCTGGTGCTGGTGCTGGTGCTGATGCTGGAGGACATTGGAGACGGATTGGAGAATGCCCTTACCCAGTTTTTCATGTTAAGTCACCGGCATGTGTCAATGGAGCAATTTATTGGATAGCGTGGGATAGGAAAGCTAGGCCGGCGAACAAGAAAATCCTTGCATTTGATATGGAAAAAGAAAGTCTTCATCTCATTAGTTATCCGAGTTTTACTAATGAGCCTAGGTTTGAGAAATTTGAGAAATTGGTAGAGTTGAAAGGGTGTTTGTGTTTGATATATTGGAGAATAAGCTTCCCAAGAAAAGGATGGGAAATATGGAAGTTGAAGGACGAGAAGAAGCATATTTGGATCAGAGAATATGTAATTGATTTCTCCCTATTTGATAACAATTATGACTACATTCATTTGTACACTCCTTTAGATGAACAAGATGGAGAAATATTGATGAATTCAGGTGAAGATTGTCTTTGTTACTATAACATTCAGCGCAAATACTTCAGACGAAGACCAATAAAGTTTAATTCAGTGGGCTATAATAGAACCGCGTGTCTCTACTTTGGTGGCCTTTTTTCTCTTAAAAGTTAGACGGCTGTTGGCTTTCACAATCAATTATTTGAGTCATTTTCTTTTTTGGTGAGTAAAGATTTATAGAAGAGAAAAAAAACCAGGCACCTAGGCAGAAACCCAGGGCAGGAAACCAAAAAGGGCAGGAGCCCCTACAAAAACAGGCCAAAACAGCCATTTCAGACATACAACCATTACAGTCTCACATTCCAAGAGTTACAGAGCATTTTTGACAGCTCAGAGCAGTTTCTTTAGGGGCTCTAGTTCATTACTATATACAGAAAGATATTGTTGCCATAGTTAAATTAAGTGGTAGAACTGGTAGTTTTCTAGCATGCTCGTGTAATTACAATTCAATACATAATCACACCTTTGATTGCTTAGTTTCTTAATTTATTCAGCCTGTATGGATCTGGGTGGTCTTGATCATATTTCTTATTTGTCCATTAATGCAAAAGTGTTGCTTTTAACTGAGTCTCTCATGAGTGTTGAAGTTTGAAGTGCTTCTCGAATCTCCATACGCACACAAAAACACATTGGGAAAAAGATAACTCATAGTTACTTTTCTGTGAACGCACTTTTGTGAACAGTTTTAAGATCCAGCATGCTTTCATGAATAATTTTTTGAGCAATGCTATGCTTATCAAAAAAAATATTTTAAATAGTTTACACAGATGAATTAGTAATTTTATGTTAGTTTCATATTATATCATGATTTTATATAATGTAATAAGAAACCAATATAATTCAGTCAATTCATTTATGTAAATATTTTTGGTACAAAAATTTGATGAGTATGGTGAGTATAGTATTATTCTAAATTTTACAAACACAAAGCCGGACCTTAGCAGCTTTCTCATTGCCCCGTACAACTTGGAAACTTGAATAGATAGTTATGTTTTGTGAGCTGAAATTTTATTCTTGGAACTTTTGACAGTTCAATTGTAATTGGTTTTTGAAATTTGGCGGAATCACCATCTTTGGCATGGTTGTTTGTTTGCATCTAATTGGCAGATCAATTTTCTATAATTTTTGGGTAAATTACACACTGACAGTTAAAATTAAAAGAAAAATATAAAATAAAAAAAGAAAGAGAAGAGAGAGAAGGGAAAAATTCTAAAAATTACATTGTATTAGATGACTTAATAAATAACCTACACAATGAACCTCCTTATATAGGCGAGTATATGAGATTCCTAGAAAGAAAATGAAACAAATATTATGATGACTAACCCTAATATCATAATAATATAGCTAACCCTAATATACTTCTAATAGTACCCTTCAAACTCAAGATGGGAATTGAGAGAACAACTTGAGTTTTAATATAAAATCTCGTAGGCGTCTTGCTGAGAAAAATTAACCAGTCATGGAACAGCGATCTGTTGGATCCGATTTGTTCGATCCCCTACCTGTACAATAGTGGAGCGACAATTGCATCAAACAATACGTCTTGGTTGGTGAAGATGTTTGTAATTGTTGAGCTGAAGTGGCTAAACACGTGTGACATTTACAGATTGCTTGACAAAGCATGGATAAGAACTGCATGATACTTGATGGAACACGTGTGAAAAAGCCTTTATTGATAAAGTTGGACACATGACAAAACACATGTGATGGCAGACATGAAGTTAAGATGCTGATTACTTCTCTGGACTAACACGTAGCTGATAGGATCTCGCAACATCATGTGATTGAGCTTACATGGAATACACATATTTGATGAAATTGAACACATACGAAGGCGAACATCGCTATATAAACCTCACAAGAGTGAAAGCTGACGAACTAACACATAGCTAAAGATAAAGGACACGCACTAGGGTGAACGTCACTAAAAATCTCACATGAGTGAGAGCTGACGAACTAACACATAACTAAGGAGAGGGTTAACTTCGCTATAAAGACCTCACATGAGTGAAAGATAACAAGCGACGATTCAGTATGTATTGTAAAATGTCCAACAAATAGGAAAATGCGTGCAATGATAGTCATGGTGGAACATGCAGCAAATATAAGCTTATGTGTTACAAATTTTCCCTGAATAAAAAAGGCATATGAATAAGACTGTCATGACAAAACAAGCAGCGAAAGAGACGTGTTGAAATAAGCCCAATGAAATCAAAAAAAGCTTCACAAAATAGTCACAAAAAAAAAAAAAAAAAACACTTTGTGATATCATCATCGTAAGATTCTCCACCATTATCACTGATCAAGGAAGAAGAAGCCTACACCAACCTAAGATTGGTGTTCCAACTTGCGGCAAATTGGTGCACATGAGTATCCAAAACTGATATTCTCGTATTGATGTTCTAACTGTGGCAGTGTTTATAGCATGTAGAATGCCTTGATTCCGATGAGGCAATAGGAAGATGGATTTCAGCAAAGACTCGTCGAAACAAGAAAAACACGAGCTAGAAACGATTACGGAAATAGAAGGATTCATAATTATGGCTCTGATACCATGTTAAAATTAAAAGAAAAATATAAAATAAAAGAAGAAAGAAAAAAGAGAGAATGAAAAAACCCTAAGGATTGCATTATATTAGATGACTTGATAAATAACCTAGACAATAGACCTCTCTATATAGGAGAGTATATGAAAGTCCTAAAAAAAAAAGGAAACAAATATTGTGACGACTAACCCTAATATCACAACAATATAGCTTACCATATTATACTTATAATATACTTCCAACACTGACTTCCTCTGAAATTTTCCTTGAGGTTTTTGAATACCCTCACGTGCTTTTACTAACAAACTAAAAATACTTCTCTTCCGTCCATTTTTTTTCAAAATGACAAAAGTATTACTCTTTTCATTTTATTTTATTTTATTGCATTTTTTCAATTTTGACAATTTTTTTAAAGAAATTTTTCATTTTTTATAAATTAAATTTAAAGTAAATAACTTATAACTAGAATTTGTTACTTGAACGAAACTGGATCTTGTGGAATCATATTGAATATTTGACGATACATTCTGTACCTGACTAAAAAATCGATCCTTGTTTACCAACCACACATTGTCTAACCAAACCTAATTTTTATTTGAAAATTAAAAAAAAAAAGAGTTAAAATGTCAAAATTGAAAAAAAAATGCAAAAAAATAATAATAATAAAATTGACAATTTTGTCATTTTGAAAAAAATTAGACTAGTAGGAAGATATTTGTAGTTTGTCAGTAAAAATAGAAGAGGGCACTGTCATTTCAAAAACTTCAAATAAGATCTTAATTTGTAATTATCAGAATACTCAAGAGAGGTCAATGTAATTTATCCTTAATTTTTTTTAAATAAAGTTGTCACTTTTCCCAAATAAAAAAGGTTTAGTCTTTCTTCTTTTTTTTAAGGATGAAGCCAAGAAGCCCTGATTAGGGCTTGGATATCGGGTGGGAGGTAATTCAATTTGATGAGATTGTGACAATTAGCTATGCCTCAGTATGGCCATCACAAACTCCTCATTGGTCTATTTTGCACTGCATAGAAGATCTAAAACAAGCCTGACATAAAGATCACGGGTTTGAGTTACAGAAATAATCTAACTGTGTACATTTAACTCTCTCTAGACCCTGCAATAACAAGATCCTTGTGCACTAGGCTAGCCGCTAGCCCTTATAGAAGATCTAAAGCAACTCTAAAATTCTTCAAAAGGATTAGTGCAACTCTTATTCTTCTAGGAAGCCTAACTCTTTAGCTCGTGAATTGACAAATTGAGCTTTCAGAAATAGTATCTCTGGTTCCTTTAATGCCCAGTGCTTGCTAATTCTCCCTATTAGGAAATCAATGGATTGGGTTATGAGAGTTCAATCTTGGAGTTAAGTCAAAATATGATTGCTTCTATTGCTCCTTCAATTAGTCAAAAAATATATAAATAAAAATAAATAGAAACGCGACCACTTGGATGTAAATCTTAGGCAAATTCAATTGCACAACTAAAAATTATGAAAATAAGACCCAATCCATAGAGCCTTTGCATTGAATTATCTGGTAATGCCGAACAAAAATATGAGAGAAATTAAACACATTAAAATTTTTAAAAACCAAGTAACAATGATTACTTATCCAATAAGTGATCAAGAAATCTCTAAATTCAAAATCTAATATATTATTAAAAATTTGAATAATAGTGACCTCATCATATTTATAAGACTAAAGAGCACTAATCTGAATAGGAAATTATTTAATTCTTTATACAAATCCGATTAAGAAACTACTAACCAAAATATCCCAAGAATTAGTCAAAAAATTTCTAGGAACTTCGCCCCCAGACCATTTTTCGGGTGACCTCGTGTATCAAGTCATCAAGGATCTACCATTTGTTTTATCTGATTTTTAGTTGTCCTTAAATAAACTAATGTGCACTGATTTAGGATAGTTCAGATTTACGATTCCCTTGACAATTTGCATAGCAACATGCATTTACACCAATCTTTGGTACTGATATACCACAAAAAGATAGACCAATCCCCATATGACACGTGTACACACAGAGCACCTATGCATACAGACCAACTAAGGCTTTTCCATCTAGAACAGATAGACATACGGAGTTTAGAGCCTCCTTCCTCAAAGTCCTGCATAACTTCTGGTCTCGCCTTCAAAACATGAGATACTGAGCACACACATAAAGGGGTCCCGAGCTGGTCACCGCCTTGTATGCCCTACAGATTTGGGGATGGGGAAGCAGAACGCGATAAGAAAACTGCCATTCTTGGATATCTTTCGATCCTTATTTCTACGAAGCATAAAGGTCAACATGGTAACTGCCATCTTCGGATATCAATCAAATCCCTATTTTTGTGACTCTAAATCCTACTTAACTTAGGAGACTTGCAGTCTATAAATTGAACCCTAAGGTGCGCTTTTCTACTACGCTTTCTCAATTACATTCAATTACAGTCTTTCTTTCAATTTTACTGACTTAATCATCGTAACGATTACCACCGGAGCCAACCCAGTGGCCCTCAGATCCTATTCTCTAAGTGTTTGACAGACGAGGAAGAATAGAGCCCCACTACTCAGAAAGTGCAACATAAGTTTGGCGCCGTTTATAAGAAGCAAAAATTGTTTCCTCTAAATTTCTTCTCCGACAATGATAGCTTTCTTGTCTTTTCTCACTAAAAGACAATGACTCCCAATCTTTATCCGAGAAAAAATTCCTAAAACCCCCGAAACTAGCCTCTAGCTAGAAGAGGAAGGGGACTAGCACTCGACCCTGTACAATAACAACTCGATCGGGTCCAACGGCAGTCCGATCAGATGCAGGAACAGCTCTTTGACATCTCTCAAACTTTGGCGTTGTTGACCTAGAATCAGCAGAGCAATCCCATTCATCCTCCCACCAACGCAGCTAATGAAGGGGTTCAGCCTCCTACCATCACCATGGGTAGAGGACCTCCCACGGAGACTCCTAATGTGCAACTGATGCATAGGGGGTGATCCCCAGCCATCCACCATAGTAGGGAGGGGATGCCAGCCTTTAACCTAACTGTTAATTATCTGAGTAGGATCAAGGTCCCAACTCCAACAACTTTAGGGGCTAACCTAGCGCTGCCTGAATTTTAGCCTTAACCGGCACCGATTCCCCTGATCTAGGGAGACCAACGTCCTCCCACTACTGCTGGATAGAATCGTCCCTTCTATATAAGGACAGAGGCAACAAGACAAGGTCAACAACAACTGACTCAGCCTAAGGCTCCACAAAAGGTGGAGGAAGTAGTGGACTCCATAGAACAAACCATCATCACCAAAGGAACCTACATCCCTCTAGAGTAGGATGAACTAGCTAGGGAAGCTGCTCGGCAGGTTTGCCACACCGTTCACTCCTGCCAGAATAGCAGAAGAGCGGCCAAAGACATTTGTTGTTCCAAAGTTCACTCTATACGATGGGTCCACGGATCCTAGGGACCATATTTCCCACTATCAGCACACCATGGCACTACATGGGGCCACGAACGCCTTCATGTGTCGAACCTTTGTAACCAGACTCAAGGGCACTGCTCTGAAGTGGTTCCACAACCTTCCTCAAGAGTCTGTCATCAATTTTTACGAGCTCAGCAAACGGTTCCTGGACCAATTCCTAACCAGCAGGAAGTTGAGAAAGGGGCTAGAGTTCTTGCTGAACATAAAGCAGGCCAAAGACAAGTCACTCAAGGAGTACATCGCTCGTTTCAATGCTGAGCTCACTGAGATAACAGACTGCAACTCGAGCTTCCTAGTAGCAACCCTCATCTCTGGTGGAAGTGCGTCGTTAACACTCCAAAAATAAATTAACCTTACTTCTTAACACAGTAAACACAGTAGCTAGCTGAGTAAGGGTCGATCCCACAGAGAGTGTCCACAATTTATTTTCTATTTATTTTGACCAACCCTAAACTAAAATCCAATTAATAGCAAAACAATAAATGGGGGGTTGAAATTTTGATCAAACTAATTATGAATGAAAATTAAATTAACAATAGAAATTAATGAATTAAAAACTTCAGTTCTTCGGTTCAATCTCACCCTCGCAGTTAATGGAACAATCAATCAATTATAACATTATTTTACCCTTCAATGAATCTAAGAATCCTAGGTAACAACAAGCTCTGCTACTTGAAATTTTCCTTAGTTCCTTACTAATGAAACAAGCTCTCCATTAGATTCTAACCATTATAAAATTTAGAACAAGCTCTCTAAATTTAATACAATGGCAGCATTAATATTTAAGAAATTAGATTATTCTAAGCAACAATCACACAAGCTTAGACTGTTTAACTTAGGACATGATAATCATAACAATAAACAAAAGCTTGACCACAATCATCTATCACTATTTGCCACAATTGATTAGGAACCATATCAATTACGTAATATATTTCCTGAATCTAGCAATTGATAATAATCTGATCAATCTAACAGGCCTGATTAAATCAATCAAACTAAATATCAATAAAACAATTTAAACAGATTACCATGAACAGATTAAGAGAAGGAAAAAATAATGTTACTGAATTGATTCAACCATTAAACTGTAACGAGGGTTCGAAATCCCCTGGAACTGAATTAAAAATCTAGCCTGACATACTTGAAATAAGAAAACTAATCAATTATTTGTGCTGTGCGCGCCGCACCGCTCCCTGGCTTCCTTCAGTATTTTCTCAGCGCCGCCTCCTCTCTTTTCTTTTTTTCTTGAATCAGCCGCCACCAACTCCTTATACGCTAGGGTTTTCTTGTTTCCAACCTAGGCCCCACACTTAAACTTTAGTTCAGCCGCACTTTAATTGAGCTGAGTCTTGAAAGCTATTTTCATACTTCAAAAAGACTGAATATTGACTTAGGCTCTTCACGAAAGTTGTAGCTCTGGATGTGTAGATAATTTTAGAAGTTTGAATCACCCAATTTGGACTTCGTAAACTCAAGTTATGGCCTGTTGAAGTTGGCTGGTCGGACAGGATTCCACTGCACGGGACAGCTTTCCAGGCCTGATTTCGAAACAATGTTTGGTAGTCCAAACGAATTCGGATTTGTACAAGACAGACCTTTCTGGAAAGCCCAAGACGTCCTCTACAAACTTCATGAAGACTGCTTCTTCATTCTCGAATTCTAACACCTTCCAAATCTCAAGTGAAGCTTCATAGGTAAAATCTGTCCAAAAATCAAAAATTACACAAAATTATTCTTTTACCATCAATGCTTTCCTAATTCAATAAACAAATTAATTACCTCACTAAAACAGAAAATATATCACAAAACTAAATATAAAAGAATTAAAAATACTGAATATTATGCTCCTATCAAATTCTCCCACACTTAGTTTTACACGTCCTCGTGTAAACAGAACTACGAACAAAACAATAGGTTCACTTGAATCCATTCAACCAAACTCTCAAAGGTCTTAAGTTCAATAGATCATCCATGAAAATTAATGCAAAGACTAGTAGGAATTTGGTTAATACTTCATCAATCAATTCACAACAACAACCTTGTCATTTTCCACAAAACAATTTCAAAATTCAAGTGCATGCATGCAAATACCTTTCCTATGACCAACATGAATTCACAACTAAGTCCATATGGGAGAACAACTATGCACACTATTTCAAGACTCGAAACATAGCTTTTCCACTGTTACTTTTTACACAATTATTTTTTCCTTTTAGGTGAGTGCATTTTATGCTCCCTCTCACCTTTTGCATACATTTTTGGTTGAGTGCGTTTTACGCTCCATCTCAACCCACCAGTGAGTGCGTTTTACACTCCATCTCACTTTATGCATGTGTTTATGAGTGAGTGCGTTTTACGCTCCATCTCAACCCACCACATGATTTACTTGCTTTACTCCCTTTTTTTTTTTTTTATTCACTAACATAATTCCATCAAAATGAGTAGTAAAGCAAGTTCTAAGTCTTGAAACCAATGCACATAGTTAGACACCTATACAACTTAGCTAATAAAACATGTATCTCAAATTCAAGCACCCATGCATATAAAAACCAATCAGTTTTCAGCCGTTCAAGTGTGGATTGTGATTTGGTCATTATTATTCGTCAATTAATTAAATATCAACCAAAACCTACAAGTCAACATTAATTCTCACACATTCATTGGCGACCTTCAAGAGCTTAGTCAAATAAAATTCAAACAAAACCATCCAATTCCGCACACAAAAATTTATTATTTTTTTGTTTTTTTTATTTTTTTTATTTTAATTTTTTTTTGGGCAAACAAAAAATAAAAATAAAAATTTAGCAACACTAACAAAGTAAATAAAGCAAAGTAAATAAAGTGCTAAATCCTCTCCCCCACACTTAAACCTTACATTGTCCCCAATGTAAGATAATTATGCAAAGGAAAAAAAAAATTGACAAAAATAAAAAGAAAAGGGGAAAGAAATTAAATCTGGTTTCTTGGGTTGCCTCCCAAACAGCGCATTTGTTTCACGTCGTTTGTCCGATGACTTGCTCCTCAATCTACTTCCAAATTCTCCTTACTTGTTGGGTCAAAAACTTCCTGCACTAAAGGGTTAATAACATCAACAGCAAAAACATGATTAATATCACTAGGGTACCTCATGGCATCATAAATGTTAAATTGAATTTTTTCACCATCAAATTCCATGGTCAAGGTACCATTATGCACATCAATCATTGTTCTAGCTGTTTTCAAGAATGGTCTCCCCAATAAAATATGTGCAGGATTAGGAGATGCATCATCATCCATATCCACAATGTAAAAATCCGCAGGAAATATTAATTCATTCACTTGCACTAACACATCATCAATCACCCCTTCAGGGTAAGCATTAGTACGATCAGCCAACTGTATAATAACACCAGTTTTTTTCAAAGAACGTAGATTTAAAGAAGTATAAATAGATCGTGGCATGACCTTAATAGAAGCTCCTAAATCTAACATGGCTCTTTCAAATCTAGTATTACCTATTCTGCATGGAATGGTGAACATACCTGGATCTTTACATTTAGGGGGGAGCTTTCTTTGAAGGACTGCTGACACATTCTCCCCACACTTACCTTCTCATCATCTCTTAATTTTCGCTTGTTAGTGCATAATTCTTTCAAAAACTTTGCATACCTTGGCACTTGCTTAATTGCATCTAGTAAAGGAATATTTACCTCTACCTTGCGGAATGTCTCTAAAATTTCTTTCTCTTGCTCCTCCTTCTTAGACCTTGTACATCTGTATGGAAAAGGTAGGGGGTTAGTCTTAACTTGAATAGAAGGATTCGGAATTACCTTTGATATTTCTGCCTCCTTCTCAATCTCCTCCTCCTCAACAACTACAGCAATGGATTTTGGTACTTCCAATTGTTTGCCACTCCTAAATGTTATAGCACTAGCATTCTCTCTTAGATTAATAATAGTTTGGGAAGGTAACTTACCTGAGCCTTGAAAATCCAATCGACCAACTGTGGTAGCAAGCTGACTTACCTGATTCTCCAGATTTTATATAGAAGTCCTTGTCTCTTGTTGGAATTGTTGTGTATTGGTCATGAAAGCTTTAAACATATCCTCAAGAGATGTTCCAGAACTGGAAGGAACTACTTGTTTGGGTGGATACTGCTGTTGAACCTGTTGAAAACCAGGCTGGTTATTTGAAAAAGCATTCTGCATTGGTTGCCTATTTCCTCCATACCTCAAATTAGGATGATCTCTCCATCCTGGATTGTAAGTATTAGAGTATGGATCATATCGGCGCTGGGGTTGTCCTGGGAAATTCCCTATTGCATTCACTTGCTGAACAGTTTCATCTTCTTGTAATGTTAGACACCCATCTGAATTATTTCTTGACAACGAACAAATTCCACACACTTTTGCTGCTTGCATGTTCCCTACAACCATTTGATGAACCAAAGCAGTTAAATCAGAAATTTGATGTTCAATGTTAGAAGTACTTACCCTATTCACCTTTTTAGGTGTGTGCTCCATTCTGGTTCCATACTGCTGTGAGTTGGTTGCCATGTTTGAAATCAAATTCCTAGCAGCATTTGGGGTCTTATCAACCAATGCTCCTCCACTTGCAGCATCTATCATGCTTCTATCCATTGGCAATAGTCCCTCATAAAAATATTGAATTAAATGCTGATCATCAATTTGGTATGGTGGACAGCTCGAACATAACTTCTTGTACCTCTCCTAATACTCGTAAAGAGATTCTCCATTATATTGTCTGATGCTACATATCTCTTTCCTTATATTAGCAACCCTAGAAGCAGGAAAATATTTCTCCAAAAATAGCCTCTTCATCTCATTCCATGTCTGAATCGATCTGGAAGGAAGGTAATATAACCAATCCTTTGCCAAGTCTGCCAATGAGAATGGAAAAGCCCTAAGCTTTATTTCCTCCTCTGTTATTCCTTGAGGCTTCATGCTAGAACACACCACATGAAAGTCCTTCAGATGCTTGTATGGATCTTCACCTGTAAGACCACGAAAGGTAGGCAAAAGATGAATTAGTCTAGATTTCAATTCAAAAGCAGCAGCTAAATCAGGATACTCAATACACAATGGTTGTTGATTTAGATTAGGAGTAGCCAACTCCCTCAAAGTCCTAGCAGCTCTATTGTTATTAGGAGCAGCCATATCTTCCTCTTCTAAATCACTGTATGAACTGTTAGAAAGTAATTCAAGTACTATGTTCAGGCCAGGTGATGCAACAATAGCTTTTTCAGAATTTGTAGTCGCAATTCGAACTTGCCGAGTCTCTTTTCTCAACCTTCGTGCGGTTTTCTCAATTTCTGGATCAAATCTTAATTCGTCAGATTGAGAAGATCGAGTCATAAACCAAAAAGAAATAGAAAATAAAAAAAAAATAAGCAAAAATAAATTAGAGAAGAAAAAATAAATAAATAAAAATAATTAACCAAACAATAAATCGCAAATTCTAAATGAATAGTGCCACCTAGAAAACTCCACCGAACCTATAGAAAAAAAAAATAAATTAGAATTTGATAAACAAAAATTAAAACCCAAATTGACCTAAAAGCAATGAATTAAAAATAAATAAATAAAAAATAAAAAAATCAGCCAGAATAATATAAAAAGAAAATTGACAGGAAACACTCCCCGACAACGGCGCCAAATTTTGGAAGCGCGTCATTAACACTCCAAAAATAAATTAACCTTACTTCTTAACACAGTAAACACAGTAGCTAGCTGAGTAAGGGTCGATCCCACAGAGAGTATCCATAATTTATTTTCTATTTATTCTGACCAACTCTAAATTAAAATCCAATTAATAGCAAAACAATAAATGGGGGGTTGAAATTTTGATCAAACTAATTACGAATGAAAATTAAATTAATAACAGAAATTAATGAATTAAAAACTTCAGTTCTTCGGTTCAATCTCACCCTCACAGTTAATGGAATAATCAATCAATTATAACATTATTTTACCCTTTAATGAATCTAATAATCCTAGGTAACAACAAGCTCTGCTACCCGAAATTTTCCTTAGTTCCTCACTAATGAAACAAGCTCTCCATTAGATTCTAACCATTATACAATTTAGAACAAGCTCTCTAAATTTAATACAATGACAGCATTAATATTTAAGAAATTAGATTATTCTAAGCAACAATTACACAAGCTCGGACTGTTTAACTTAGGACATGATAATCATAACAATAAACAAAAGCTTAACCACAATCATCTATCACTATTTGCCACAATTGATTAGGAACCATATCAATTACGTAATATACTTCCTGAATCTAGCAATTGATAATAATCTGATCAATTTAACAGGCCTGATTAAATCAATCAAACTAAATATCAATAAAACAATTTAAACAGATTACCATGAACAGATTAAGAGAAAGAAGAAATAATGTTACTGAATTGATTCAACCATTAAACTGTAACGAGGGTTCGAAATCCCCTAGAACTGAATTGAAAATCTAGCCTGACATACTTGAAATAAGAAAACTAATCAATTATTTGTCCTGTGCGCGCCGCACCGCTCCCTGGCTTCATTCAGTATTTTCTCAGGGCCGCCTCCTCTTTTTTTTTTTTTTTTCTTGAATCAGCCGCCACCAACTCCTTATATGCTAGGGTTTCCTTGTTTCCAACCTGGGCCCACACTCAAGCTTTAGTTCAGCCGCACTTTAATTAAGCTGAGTCTTGAAAGCTATTTTTATACTTCAAAACGACTGAATATTGACTTGGACTCTTCACGAAAGTTGTAGCTCTGGATGTGTAAATAATTTTAGAATTTTGAATCACCTGATTTGGACTTCAGAAACTCAAGTTATGGCCCGTTGAAGTTGGCTGGTCGGACAGGATTCCACTGCGCGGGACAGCTTTCCAGGCCTGATTTCGAAACAATGTTTGGTGGTTCAAACGAATTCGGATTTGTACAGGCCAGACCTTTCTGGAAAGCCCAAGACGTCCGATACAAACTTCATGAAGACCGCTTCCTCATTCTCGAACTCTAACACCTTCCAAATCTCAAGTGAAGCTTCATAGGTAAAATCTGTCCAAAAACCAAAAATTGCACAAAATTATTCTTTTACCATCAATGCTTTCCTAATTCAATAAACAAATTAATTACCTCACTAAAACCGAAAATATATCACAAAACTAAATATAAAGGAATTAAAAATACTAAATATTATGCTCCTATCATTTGGCCTAGGACCGGGGCGTTTTCAGGATTCTTTGACAAAGAATCCTCCCTCTAACATGGCAACAATCATGGAGAGGGCGCGTAAGTATATAAACCTGGAAGAAACGAAGATATCCTTCCGAAAAGACAAGGAGCAGGCTCAGAAGAATGATCACAAGAGAGACTCTAGCGCAACTAAAAAGAAGATCAGGAGTCCTGACAGAAGGACGGTACCTAGAGCCCAGAATAACTCCAATGCTAGGAGGTATGGCACATTCACTCCTCTGAATGCTTCCCTTACTCATATACTTCGATAAGTACAGACCCGTGAGGATCTGAAATGGCCAGATCTGATGAAAAGCAATCCTGACACCAGAGACCAGAGCAAGTACTGTGATTTTCACAAAGATCACAGGCATACTACTAATGAATGTAGAGCCCTCAAACAGGAGATTACGCAACTTATCAGGCGAGGGCAGTTGCGGGAGTTCATCAGACAGAACGGGAGGTAAAACCCTCGTAACGATAGGCCACAACAGAAAAGGCAAGAACAGAGGGAGGTCTAGAACAAGCCACCACAATAGAACAACCAAGTCATCTTTGTCCTTCACGCTGATAACTTAATGACAGGAATGTCCAACTATGTAGGAAAGCGGTATGCTCGGGAGGCCAAGACAACCTCTAACGTCCTCCAGATCTCTGCAACTGAGAAGAGGCTGAAGTTTGCGCCTCAAATCCAGTTCTCAGAGCTGAATCTGCAGGGGTGCATTGTCCTCACAGTGACGCCCTCGTTATTTCACTCAAAATTGCCAATTTTGATATCAAAAGGGTCTTGGTAGACATGGGGAGTTCCACTAATGTGTTATTCTATGAGTCTTTCAAACACATGTAGCTCAACCCCAGTGACATCAAGACCACCACCACAGTAATGGTAGGGTTTGATGGAAAACTCAGCACCCCGTTGGGTAAAATTGACTTGCCGACCACAACAGGAAAATAGAAGGGTAGAAGACCTTGATTTCTAAATACATGGTCTTGAACTCGGAGTCCCCCTACAACATCATCATCAAAAGATCGTGGCTCCACCAAATGAGAACAATCACCTCGACCCTCTATTAGTGCCTAAAATATGTGCAAAACAACATGGTCTACTCCATCAAGGGCTGCCAACCAACAGCCCGAGAGTGCCATGCTCTCGTACTGAAAAAAAACCCCTAAATAGCAATCACAGCATCCTTATGAAGGAGAGAGTCCTACCCCTTCCCATCTTCATGAGACGGAGGAATGCCCCTCCGAAATTGATGAACCATTGAGTCCCAAGGGAAGGGATAGCAGGGCCAAGCCAGTGGAAGATCCTATCAAGGTGCTCGTCATCACTAAAGGGGAAGGACGATATTTGCAGATTGGTTTAAATCTATCCCCCTCCTAGCAAAGAGAAATAGTGGGATTTCTGAAGAATAACCTGTCGGTGTTCGCTTGGGAAACCAATGATATGGAAGGGAAAGACCCTAACCTTATCTCCCACAAGTTGATGATCGACCCAGATCACCCTCCTGTGAGGCAAAAGAGAAGGACGTTCGCTCCAGAACGCCACAAGATCATCAACAAAGAAGTCTAAAGGCTACTGGATGCCAAAATGATAAAAGATGTGTTCTACCTAGAATGGCTCGGCAACACTGTCCTTGCTAAGAAGAAGAATGACAAGTGGAGGGTTTGCGTTGACTACACAAACCTCAACAAAGCTTACCCTAAAGACAGTTTTCGCCTTCTAAGGATTGACCAGCTAGTTGATGCGACTGCTGGGCACAAACTCATGAGCTTTATGGATGCTTAATTTGGATATAATCATATTCAGATGTACCTCCCAAACCAAGAAAAGACAGCCTTCATATCCGAACGAGGTCTCTATTGCTATAGAGTGATGTCGTTCGGTTCGAAGAATGCTGGAGCTACGTATCAACGTTTAGTAAACAGAATGTTCGGCCCTCTGATCGGTGACACGATGGAAGTCTATATAGATGACATGCTGGTAAAAAGCCTACAACAAAAATGGCCACATCCAGCATCTGAACCAGGCATTTAACATCATGAGGCAACATAGGATGAAATTGAATCCCTTAAAGTGTACCTTCAGGGTAACTAAAGGAAAGTTCTTGGGTTTTTTGGTTCTTTAAAGGGGCATCAAAGTAGATCCCACGCAGATAAAAGCCTTAATTGAACTAGAGTCACCGAAGACAAAGAAAGAAATTCAAGGCTTGAACGGAAGAATTGTAGCTCTGAACCGATTCATCTCCAAGTCTACCGATCAATGTGTTCCGTTCTTTAAAGCCTTAAGGGGGAGTAAGGCCTTAGGATGGACCCTAGAGTGTGAAAAAGCCTTTTAAGAATTGAAGCAGTATCTGGCGTCCGTCGAGCTCCTTTCAGAGCCAGTCCAAGGAGAAAAATTGCTCCTATATCTTGCAGTTTTAGTAAACGCCATCAGCTCTGCAATGATCAGACAAGACAAAGAAATTCAAAGGCCTATTTTATAAGTAAGTAAGGCACTCCTAGACACCGAGACAAGGTACTCAGAGATCAAGAAATTGTCCTTTGCTCTAATAACCTCTGCTCGGAAGCTCAGGCCCTATTTTCAGGCGCATCCTATTGAGGTCCCTACTGCGTATCCTCTAAAGTTAGTATTGCACAAACCTGAAGTCTCAAGACGACTGGTTAAGTGGTCTGTGGAGTTGGGGGAGTTTGATATATCCTACGTATTATGGACCTTAATCAAAGGGCAAACACTAGAAGATTTTGTTGCTAAATTCACTCCACCACTACACCGTAAAGTAGAAGCCAATATGGACACCTCTGTATGGCAACTCTATATCGACAGATCATCCGTCGACAAAGGTTCGGGCATCAGCATAGTACTTCAGTCCCTCGACGGGCTTATAACTGAGAAGGTGGTTAGTTTGGGGTTTAAAGCCTCTAACAACGAAGCTAAGTATGAAGCCCTCATCTTTGGGATGAAACTGGCCCTAGAATGCGAAGCCTAGAGTCTCGAAGCATTCTTTGACTCCCAACTTGTGGTAAGCCATGTCTTGGCAGAATTCTCCACCAAGGATGACATAATGATCCGATATTCAGAACTTGTGGGATCATTGAAGCACTTTTTCCATAAGTTCACCATTCAAAAACTTGAAAGGGGTTAGAACTCTAGGATTGATGCTTTGAAAAATATGGCTTCCCATCTCAAATCAGAAAAAGATTCAACTATGAGAGTCTCTTACTAGCTAAAGCCAAGCGTCGGAGAGGTACAATCCTCCCAGGTTTCAGAACAAACCCAGAACTAGATGACTCATATCATCCAGTACATAAAAGAAAGATCGCTCCCAGAGGATAAAAACCAGGCCTTAAGGATTCGAATCAAGGCGGCTTGGTACCTAATCTTAAATGGGAAGCTCTACCAAAGATCTTATACGCAGCCCCTCTTGTAGTGCCTGTCTCTAGAGGATTCTCAATATGTCCTAGCTGAGATATACAAAGAAATCTGTGAAAACCATAATAGTGGTAGAACTATAGCCCACTGAGCTCTGACTCAGGGCTACATTGGCCCAGCATGCTAAAATAGGCCAAAGAGTATGTCCAGAAGTGCGATAAGTGCCAACAATTTGTTTCATATCAGCACCAACCCCACCAAGAGCTCATCCCTATCACCAGCCCTTGGCCTTTTGCTTAGTAGGGGATGGACATCGTAGGGCCATTACCAAAAGCCTCTCTAAACAGAAGGTATCTGTTAGTTGCCATTGATTACTTCTCCAAGTAGGCAGAAGTCGAGCCTCTAACTCGCATCATAGTAGTGGAGGTGAAGAACTTTATATGGAAGAACAGAGTCGGCAAGTTTGGCATACCTCGTATCATCATCTTAGATAATGGTACGCAGTTTGTTAAAATTAAAGGTGTTCAAGAAGTTCTATGAAGACCTGCACATCAGTCATCACTTCTCCTCATCGGGGAATCCCCAAGCTAATGGGCAAGTCGAGGTCACCAACCGTACAATTCTTGATGCCATAAAGAAGAGGTTGGAAGACGCTAAGGGAAGATGGGTTGAGGAACTCCCTAGAGTGCTTTGGGCCTACCGTACTACCAAAAGAACACCAACTGCAGGGACACCGTTCTCACTTGCATACGGTTTAGAGGCAATTATTCTTGTCGAAATTAGCATGCCAACCTTGAGGATGGATGCCTTTGACCATGAAGCCAACGACCACCATCTTACAGAAAACTTAGATCTGCTTGAGGAGAAATGTGAACAACCCCGAATCAGGACTGAAACCTACCAACAAAGAATGGCCAAGAACTTTAGCCCAGGGCTAAGACCTATCCATTTCTAGGTCGGGGACCTCGTCCTAAGGAGAGTGTTCCCAAATACTAAGGATCCCACCATAAGGAAATTCTCCCCTAATTGGGAAGGGCCTTACAAGGTGACCAATGTCGTCAAGCCCACGACATATTGGTTGGAAGATGTAACTGGGAAGCTTGGGTAAACTCTTTTTCTACTTTTCAGTGCCTTTTTTTTTTTTTAATGAACATACCCCTAAAAACCTTGCAACCATTGCAAATGTTACAGGTCTGGTCCATCTCAAAGACCCCTGAAGGCCTTTTATCCATTACAAGCACTGAAGGCTTGGTCCCTTTTCAATGAACAGACCCCTAAAAACCTTGCAACCATTGCAAGTGTTATAGGTCTGGTCTATTTCAAAGACCCCCTAAAGGCCTTGTATCTGTTACAAGCACTGAAGGCTTAGTCATTTTTCAATGAACAGACCCCCTAAAAACCTTGCAACCATTACAAGTGTTACGAGTCTGGTCCATCTCAACGATCCCTGAAGGCCTTATATCCGTTACAAGAGCTTTAGGCTTGGTCCATTCTTCATTCAGAAGAGCAATCAAAATGCTAGAGGCACTGGCTATTCAACCTGTCACAGTTTATCATTTCTTATAGGGCTAGAACTTGATCTAACTATAAGCTATAGTCTTAAGTTCTGAAGGCCTCTATTAAAAGTCTTGGTTCAATCACGACTTTCAAAGATCATCACCAGCTTTAATTATGAAGTGTTGGTTCTGTTGTTACACTTGGAGGTCAATACTTGATTACAAGATGTCAAAGATTTCAATTCAGATTCAAAGTCTCTATACTTGATTTAATTACAAGTGGTGAAGCTCTTGATTCAATTGCAAGTTCTAAAGATCTGCATCTGATCCAATCACAAGTTATTCTGCTCAGAAGTCAATTATTAGTCCATACTTGGTTTAATTACAAGTTATGAGGATCAAACTTAAAGTTTTACAAAGCTGTGAAATCAAGACTTGTTTAAAATACTGAAGTTCATTGCAAAGCGTGAAAGATTGGTACACCATGACAATCAACATATCAACATTTATAGAATCTTACAAGTATGACTACTTTGGAGATTCTATTGACCAACAATGCTTTGAATATAAAAGCAATACACAAGAGTTATGAAGAAGTCAATTTCATTGGTAATTAGCCCAAACTTGGGAAAGTTATAAGGAAATAAAACAAAACACAAAATTTCCTAGTCTACTGCTGGTCCGGAAGTCTCTGGAGCATCATAAATGAGGGATAACTCGATCTACACCATAGCAAGATCAGTCTCTTCTTCTTGTTCTTCTTTTTCGTTCTCCTTAAATTCAACACACTACATCTATATCAACTTGCTCTACTGCGTCAGCAAGGGGAAGGTTGGGAGGTACTACCTCATCATCATCGTCCCGCACCCTGATCTCACCAGGAGGGACTTCAATGTCGTCAATCCCAGATAGATCAAGGTTTGGGTACTTTACGAGGAGCTTGGCTTTGAAGGTATGGTACCCATGCTTAATTAGCTCTCCACTCATATCCTCGACCTCAGTCTTCATGTCAGCCTCGATTTGAGCTTTGGCAGAATTGACAACGTCTTGAATTTTCTTGAGGGAGGCAAATTGGAAGTCTTTAAACCTCTTTTGAAGATCTTCCAACTTCAGCGCAAGGGAATCCCGTTCAGACTCTAAGATGGAGTAAGAGTTCGCAGCCTCATTCAACTTCTCCTCGGCTGTAGAGATAGTGGACTGGGTTGTCCCCAGTAGTAGCCTGGCCTCATCCAGCTCGGATTGGAAATTATCAATCAACTCCGAATCCACCGAGGACTCTGCAATGGCAACAATGCCATGCATAGTCTGAAGATAAGAAAACAAGCAGGTCAGAATGGATGAAGCTTTAGAACATAAAAAAGAAAGAAGAAATCAGGGAATGAGTTTTAAGTTACCTTCAGTTGGAAGGTTAGAAGCCCCTTAGCGATCTTCTACGCCTTCAGACCTTTATATTTTCTTGGGCCTGAAGCCCAAAACTTGTCAAAAGCCTTCTTTGCTGCTAAGTAGTCAGAGTCATCAGGCACAACAACAGCAGGAGCAACCTTTCCATTTTCCCTTTTCTTAGTAGGAACTGTAGGGGAAGGGGGAAGGGTAGGCTCAGGAGTAGGAGACTCCCTCATATTCTTAAACGCTGTTCGATCTGGGGAAGTAGAGAGGAGCCTTCTTCTCTTTACCTGAAGAGGCTATTCGGTAGGGGGAAGAAGTCTCCCCCACCGTCCTTTTTTTTTTCCCTGGCGCCCAGTTGGACATCAATGACGTCTTCAGATTGCCAACCCTACTTTTTGTCAACCCAGCCTCCATCAGATGCTAGGGAGAGAGAATGGCAGTGTGGGCACGGTTGTTGGTCTGAAAGAGCCACCGTTACTTGTCTTGAAGGTCAACAGTGAAAATTGACCTCTTCCAAGCCCTTTTATCTACATAGAAGACACAAAGCAAAAAAATCAGACAATAGCATGAGTTTAAGCAAAAACAGAAGCAAGAATATATCAAGAGGGGGTTTCACCCTTAATCCTGGTACTCTAGGGGAAAGTCGAGGTTTGGCCTTCATAGTCTTCTAACTCTCATGAAGAAGTACCACTTCTTCCAAGTCTTGTTAGAAGTGAGTACTGAAGAGAGGGGTCTGAACCCCTTGTCAAAGGACATATAAAATAAGACCTCTAACCTTAGAAACTTCAGATCCATGTTACTACTAATCAGCTCGATATCTACCTCGACTCCATTCAGATGCCCTAAAGCTATAAATCCTAATAGATGCCTCCAACTATTGATGTTAAGGTCGGCAGGACAGGTGTTGAACCACTTAAAAAATTCTCTAACTAAGGGAAAAGAGGGAACCTGAGCCCCATCTCAAACCGCTCAAGATAGGCACAAATTTTTCCTTAATCGATGTCAGTAGGGCGATCCAAGGATCCAGGTGCTTTACAAGTTACATTTTAGGGGAAATTGAAAGTAGCCCTCAGAGCAACTAGCATGTCCTGAGTAATGGCACTTTCTCCCTTCTCCCTTTGGGATGGCCTACTAGAGGTTTCCCCCGTTACATTTCTAAGCTCGATGAATGCATCTACAATCCTAAGTTCGGGACTAGGAGAAGGGTATTCAACTATCCTATTTTTAGCATCCCAGGAGGAATTACTGCCTATAACATGAATTTGAGATGGCACAGTCATCTTAGAAGAGCTTCCTATGCCATAACCTATGCCTGACATGGCATCGGAGGCAGACATTATGAGAACAGAGGGAAAATGGAGAAGGAAAAAGGAGAAGAAGAACAAATAGAAGGGTTAAAGATGAACCGAACTTGAGACTTGATCGGAGAAATTTTTTTTCTCACGGTGACGATCTCTTCACTCATTTTTCACTCTGTTATACGACGGAGTACCTTTTTGAAGCAATGGAAATGATGAAGGGGGAAGGGCGTACGCATCCCCTGTTTTTCCCTTTTATAAAGGGCTAAATAATGGGGGCCCATTACTCCGAACCATCGCGACAGTTGGAGGAATGATGGCCTCGAAAGCCCAAATGATGGCCAGCGTAATAAAAGCCATATCAACGATCATCATAGAAAGTGAAGCAGCATGACGCGTAGGCATAACACGTGACCCTTCAAAAACCCTCAGCCTCAATCAAGCGGTGCACTAAACTAAGACTCGTGGGGGAATAACTGATATACCACAAAACGACAGACCAGTCCCCACATGACACGGCACAAGCAGTGCACCTATGCATACAGACCAACCAAGGTTTTTCCATTCAGAACAGACAAACATACAGAGTTCAGAGCCTCCTTCCTCGAAGTCCCACATAACTTCTGGTCTCACCTTCAAAATAGGAGATACTGAGCACACGCATAAAGGGGTCCTGAGCTAGTCACCGCCTTGTATGCCCTACCGACCTGGAGATAGGGAAGCAAAACGCGATAAGGAAACTGCCATTCTTGGATTTCTTTCTATCCTTATTTCTACAAGGGGCAGAGGTCAACATGATACCTGCCATCTTCAGATATTAATCAAATCCTTATTTTTGCGACTCCAAATCCTACTCAACTTGGGAGACCCGCAGTCTAAAAATTGAACCCTAAGGTGCACTTTTCAATTATGCTTTCTTAATTACATTTAATTACAGTTTTTCTTTCAATTTTACTAACTTTATCATCGGAGTGGCTACCACCAGAGCCACCCAGTGGCCCTCTAATCCTATTCTTTGAGTGTTTAACAGACGACGAAGAACGGAGCCCCACTGACTAGACAGTGCAACATTAGGTGCATTGACTAGAGATTCAACATGAGCAAAGCAAAGAACATTACTACTCTTTTTTTTATAACTAATGGGAATGCATGTGTGTTTGATGTGATTAGGTTTTGACTTTTCATTGCATAAAGATTGACCTCTCTTTTAAGTATTCTAGAGATCATCCACTCAAACCTATACAATATACCCATTCCATATAAGATATTTTCATTTGGAGGCATATTCCAAATTATTCTCTGCTGATAAATGATTCCAAGTATAGCAGAATGCTTTTCATCACCAAATTGATTTGTAAAAAGATCATAATAAACCGTAGGATCCATACTTTCCATAACTTTCATTGATTTTCCTTGTCCTTTGTCAATAGTTATTTGTCCATCTACAGATTCAACACATATTGCAAAGACTTTGATGGGCTTGACTTAAGAGGCTGAATTTAGAATAGAATTATCATCGACCAAGATTACTACACCAAGGATTTCTCCCCAAAATGTATTCTGTAGCAAATGAACACTTGTGATGGTAATAGAGCAGCAACAATGTACACAAATAGAAAAATATACCAAGAATCAATAGCTATATTATTTTCCATGTTTATCATCTAAATTTAACTTTAATAGTCAAATAGGGGCTGCAATAGGTTGAAAAAAATTGGATTATATGCAACTTTTGAATAATATTTAATTTGGTTTTTCATGAAAAATAAATATAATGTTCAACTTGAGGTTTTAAAAACTCTTAATATATATATTTTTTTGAATTAAGGAAGTTTTGCTCATATCATTATATTTTAATTAACATGCATTTTATAATCTATCCGACAACTTTGACCATAGAAATCCATCATGGAAATTTTATTTTAGTATAATGATGGGAGGAGAGGGACTTCTACCTAGTTGTATGCGCGTGCATGTGCTGATCTTTGAACCTAAGTCATGTTTGTAGAAACTGCTATCTCGAATTAGACCTCGGTCCTGACAAGTGATCGTAAAGACTCAAACATCCAAGATAATTATAACATGATAATAGGTTAATTGTAATACAGTGTATAAAACAACTCAATTGAAACTTACTTCTAATTTCTCAAAATTAAATTTATTTTTAAATTGTTGATGTCACGACCCGAAACCCACCCTCTGCGAATTTCGCATCGCGACCGCCGCCCTTAGGCCCGGGGGCCTCGGGCAAGGCTCTCATGAGCAGCGGTATCGGATGGACGTGCTACATGTGGTTGCGGAAGCGTGAAAACCCTTTTTTTTTCTTATTTTAAAATTGCACATCCGTCCGGTACTGCCGCTCTTCATAGCGGTACACATAAATATAAAATCAGAGCATAATAAAAACTTAAAGCCTTCATACAAATCCATGTCTAGTTGTCCCTCGGGACTTAGTTACATAACATCAATTATTTTCTGCCCAAATAACTAGCTAAATTTCATAATGTCTCCCAAAAAGAAAACTACTCGTCCTACACTTAGTTGTTCATGCCCTTGCTCAAAATGGGCAAAACTCTAATCATCATTCCCATCAGCCAGGACTGCTATCGGTCACCTGAAAGGGGGCGGATAAAAATTCGGGTAAGCTAATTTAAGCTTGTGAGTAATTCCTGCATTCGTCATGGGGTTTTCAACTGGTAGTGGTTTAGCACATGAGAGTTTATAAAATACTCACTACCAATTGCTCGTACATTTTAGAACACAGAGTATATGTATTCTCAAAATAGATAGCTTTGAAACATTTAAAGTATTCAAGCTAAATACACAATTCTTCAAATAGAGTATATGCAATTTAAAAGCATACATACAAGTATAACAAATGGGGGTAAAACCTACTTCCATTTCCAAAAGCGTTACTTCAAAACTTATAAACATGTATAGGAAAATGGGGGTAAAACCTGCTTCCATTTCCAAAAACATTTGTCATCTTTTCTCTTTAATTAGGTGGAATCTGTTTTGAATCAGACTCCCATTTTACTGCTAATACTGTCAATGATAATTGCCTGGGGGATTAGATCCTGCTACCGGGCATGTACTGTTGAATCCCGAAGGATTTCAACCATCGTAGGGGGTGGTACTTAGTACCGTTTATCTTATAAAACATTTATCACATGGCTACTTCAATAGAGGCTTTTCATGAATATTGAAAACATGAAATATAAAATTTCTGCGATAGTGCTTCAATACTTGAAATAATCTAATTCAGAACATTTAAAAGAAATTTACATTTTTAACCGGACATGCTAAATATTTCCAAGAAAAGAATTGAATATAAAACATTTAACCAGCATGTCACATCAGAACAATTTAAAAACAGGAATCAAAAACTGAATTTGATATTCAAATGCTTCACATGACTTGAACTTAAAACTTCTTCAAATATATGGAGTTAAATCTCCACTTCAAACACAGGGTTACTCACCTCATATATCGCAGACCCTACTGAGGCGTCTTGCCTTTTCTGCTCTTATCCTAAAACAATTTAGAAAAAGACTCGTAAATTAATCAACTAAAACTTAACTTTTTTTCCTTTACTACATGAGTCCACTACAACTTATCTTATAGTGGTATCGTATATAATGAGTAAGAAACACGCATTACCTTTTGACCCACTCGTTTAAAGTTTCGGTGTTTTCTTTTTCCTTCTCTTTCCTTTTCTTTTCTTCCTCTTTCTTTTTCTTAGCCTTGGTTACCATTGCCTTGGTGGGTGATTTATGAATGAATGGTCTCACCAAGACGACCTCCGTCGCCTTGGCTATCTTGATGAACCTGGCAATCACTCTCTGCTGTCGTAACAATTCTTGCATAAAGGCTTGTTGTTTTGGATCCTTAGCCCTCTGGGCCTTGTTCATAATCGTGAACTTCGGTGGTTGTGTTTCCATAATACTACCTAAGATCAATTTATGAGTTAGAAATTTTATTCTAAGGTTGATGTGTTGTCGTGTCTTTTCGTAATTCATGTCCTCGTATATGCCGTAGATTAGTACTTTGGCATTACTTTAATTTATAGTCCTCTGACAGATGCTATTCATCAAATTTTATGTCTTTTTATTTTAGACATTTCTTTTGGTCGAATAGACTCTACCATTGAGTTCGGAGTGTCGAAGAAAGTCAGTTTAGGCTTTCTTAGAATTTAATTCGGACTTTTATATGTAAAAGGGCAAAATGGTCATTTACCATTTTACATGTCACATTTTTCGTACTTCGTTTCATAATTTGGACTTCATTATTGAGTCCGGGATGTCAAAGGAAGTCGATTTAGACCTTCTCTGGTTTCATTTTGGCTTTAGGGGTACCAAGGGTATTTTGGTCATTTTACCCCTTTACGTGTCTTTATTTTTTGGGACCCTGTCTCGTGTCGTGGACCTCACCATTGGACTCAAAAGGTCCGAGATAGTAAGAATACACTAATAACTTGTTAATTTTGGTCAAGGGCTATTTTAGTCATTTACCTCTTTACGTGTCTTTATTTTTTGGACTCTGTCTCGTAAAACGGACCCTACTATTGGCTTCAGAATATTTAAAATAGTAAAAATACACTATTCATATGTTTAATTTGGACTTCATTTGCCCTATTTATGACCCAAGGGCATAATAGTAATTTTCTTTCATTTATTAAATAATTAAATTAATTATTTAATTATTTTTCCAGGGGTGTAATTGCATAAATTTTCCAAAACTTGGGTCACAGTACAATTTTGAGAAATTCTGGGGTCAAACCGTAATTAAGAAAAGGTTTGGTTTATTTGGTTTTAAATAAATAAGAAAACCAGTGGGCTCAGTCACATTTAAAGTGAACCGGTCCGGTTTTAATTGAACCAATCCGGTTTGGTTGGTTTAAAACGTAATGCTGACGTCATGATGACGTCAGCCTTAACTGTTTTAAAATTTTAAATTTTAAATCTCCAAACGTCACCGTTTAAATAAACCCATAACCGAATTTGACCCGGACTCGTTACCGACCAGTTGTTCGACCCGACCCGAATAGTGTCGTCTTCCCCATGAAGGTCGACACTGTTCATCCGAAACCCTAATATTTTTCAGTGGTATTTCGTGCAATTTTACCACTCCATTTTTCCTACTTTCTTTTCCAATCAATTCCTAATGTCTTAAGACATGTTTCTACATTGTTTTTGGGACTCGAATTCAGCTCAATGACTCGATTTAAATCGTGGTAATCCAAGCTGTAACTTGTCGGTTCATGCTCGTTTCTTCACCATTTTTAGAATGGTTTGGTTCTGTGTGACCCTCAAGGTATGGGGATTCAGTTTTCATTCACAATGGTAGGTTTAACAGTGAGTTATTGGGTTTGGGTTTTGGAACCCGTACCTGCAACTCGCTTTCTCATGGTCATTTCTTTACAATTTTGATCGCGGTCATGTGTTTTGGGATGCTCGTGAGGTCTACTTGAAGTCTTGATAAACCAAATTAGGTTTAGAGGAAGTCGGTTTAGACCTGCTTCAAGCAAGGTCTTCAATGGCTGCCTTATGTACGGCTGATGTTTCTAAGATGTTTTAGGTTGAAATTTTCATGCTTATCATTGTTTAAACATGCTTTAAACATTATATACACTAAATCAAAGCTTAAAAAAGTTCATACGTATAGAAATTCTAGAGAGAGAAATTTAAGTGTTTTGTGGGTTTTCCTTGTTCCAAACTGTTTCTCTCCCCTTTACTCCTTGCTTCCCACTTCTGAACGTCCTAGAATCTCCTTAAATCTCTCCCTCACTCTCGGATGGTTGTGTGTGTGTACAAGCACCATGCATATGTGTATATAGAGATGTGAATCATGGCAAATCTTATTGCCCCTCTAATTGGGTTAGCCAATTTCAGGTTTCTTCATGAGTGGGTCTGAATTGCTACTGTTTGGCAAGCCATTGAGTGGCCGGTTGTCTGTGTGTGTGGTGTTTGACTTGTATTTATGTATATATATATATATATATATATATATATCTCATAATTCACACATAGTAATATACAATGGTCACTCACACACATTTGTATACATTGGACCTTTGCATGTCCCTCAATATATATATAATCATATCTATATATATATATACACATAATTACAATTACATATATATAATATACATGTACACACCTTTATACCTTTATACATGTATTTTAATTATGATTATTATTATTATTATTATTATCATTATTATATTATCTATTTAATATTTATTTTTAACTTCCATGCATATACTTGTAGACACATATATTCATACATGTACTTCCACACAATACACTTTGTGAATGTGTGTGTCATCACATTATTCTAGTAATTTAAATAGAAATTAGCTTCCTTATATTTAATTAATTAATTATATTAACTTAATTAATTATTCTCCCAATTTTTCCATAACCTCGTAAAACGTGTCACATTACCCGACATTCTCGGGTCGGGGTATTACAGTTGATATGTGTTTTTACCTGTTAAATCACCAATTGCTTAAGTTGATAAAGAACTGGCCCAACAATGTATATCACACTTTTTTAATACCCTCCCTGACTTGTAACCCCGTCTTGCATGTGGAGAATAGAGTCAGGGCGAGATAAAATTAACCCTAATGTAATAGGATGAGAAATTAAGAGAGGCTTGAACCCAAGACCTATTAGAACCGAAGCTTTGATACTATGTTAAATCATTAATTACTTTAAAAGCTTAAGTTGCTTGAAAATAGTTCCTACAATGTATATCAAGTTATTTTAACATTACCAATCGGTTGTTTTATAGTTAGAGATAAATTCATCAAAATTAATCGCCAAAGTGCTATGCAATCATCCAAAAAGAGATAGATAAAAGATAAAAAGAAATATTGAGAATTCCAAAAAAAAAAAAAATTATAACAAAAAGTAAAAAATACCATTTTTTTTATATAATAGACACAAACCTGTACAACCAATATATTAGGAGTACCATGATCCCTAAGAAATAATTAACTGTATGAATGACAAAAGTAAAAACAAGCAACTTCTAAAATAAATTCAAGAAGACTTACCATGATTCATAGTGCTTTTCAGATATAATGAGAAATAAGAATCATATTTCTTTTAAAAAAAAGATTGAGACCCACTTTTTATAAAAAGTCTAAGCGAAATGGAATACCAAAAAAAAAAAAAAAAGGAATACAAATAATGTTGAATATATCTATTTTATTATCAAACTTATCTGATTTTTATTATCTTAAAACAAAATTTGGTTAATTGGTCTTAAGTCTTTAGACAAGCTGATACATTATTTTAAGGTCCACTCTTTTTTTCAAGTGTAAGATAAAGGACACGATTGTTTTAAAATTTTAGCTAAAGTCTATCTCGATAACATGACACTCATAATTTTTTTATGAATGATAATAATACCCTAATGTAATTTCCACACATCCATCCAAAATCGTGATCCTCTTTATCACGATCCTATCAGTGCTCGCCCTTTCCTTTCCTTTCTCAATCATAATTCTTATAAGACCAAAAAAATTTGTAGAAACATATATGAACATCAATAGACCATCATCGATGGGAAGTCTCTACCAACACAAATCGATCAACATTCTTATCATTGGCAAGTAGATCTACTTCAGTCATGGTCAATCTGCCATCTCATCATCACCGCCATGCTCTGGTCTCTCTTCCCCCATAACCACACCATTGCACAACTCACCACCGCCAAATGCTGCTTCTAGTCATTATCTAATATTCTCGAGATCAAACTTCATGAACGAATATAATGGTTTGCATCAGGTATGCTCGACCAACCGAGAACTTTATGAATGCCCCATGTCGAGATTTTTGGCCGAAAAATCACCACCACTGTCATTAAACCCCCTGTTTCGTTGTTGACCACCTTAGCCATATTGCAATCATTAAAGTCAGAAACTCACAGGTCAACAATTAACGAAGGGAGAAATAAGTTTGGTTTAATGTTGGTTCTTTGGTCCATGACAAGGGTTGTTTGATTCATTGATTCATTTGGTCAGGTAAATGTATTGAAAGAGTTCACTAAATCAAACACGACTATATATTCACTAAATTTTACTATGTATAAAATGTAAATTTTATAGTATAATGAGTTCATTTTTTCCTCTATTTTGCTATTTATTTGATGATTTTCTCCCCCCTCTATTTTCTTGTTAATTTATTGGTTTAATGTATTTAATTTTCACTTTGATTTTGGAATTCAACAAAAATTTCATTACTTTTTGAAGAAAGTAAAATTTTACCTTTGTTGAGTTTTTAGTAAAAGGTAAAAATTGCTGACCAGAATGTGATTTTTTTTCTTCAAATTTTCATATGTAATATGGATGTTGTTTGATAGATCTTGATTAAAGTTCAAATACACAAATTTTATTAAAAACAGATTGATAAATTACAAGTTATTGAATTTTTAAAATTTTGCACAACTTTTTTAAGACATCAGATTTCACGATCCCAGGTTTGGTAACTTTATATATTGAGGGTATTTTAGTCACACAAAAATTAAGAAACCTCAAGATAATTCTGTTTAAGCATGGACCTTAAAATAATTTTACTATTTTTCTAGGACCTTTCACCGAATTGCCTACAAAAATTCCACGGTGGACTATAGTTATGTGATGGATTCCAAAAATTGGCAATCAAAAACTTGGCTAATACCTTAGAGGGTATTTTTGTCAACAAAAATGTAAAACACTCTTTGAGAAAACATTTGTAGTTTTATATATAGTATAGATATAGATATAGATATATATTAACCATCTCAGTTGTTTAATCGTACATAATGTTGATCTTTTGTTGGGATGATTCAATATTGATTGAACTCATAAGATATCTAACAAGCAAGAATAAATGCATATAACATTATTTTGATTACTACTTGTACTACAATACTAATGAACAAAATATGATGTAAAAGACCATATGTTGATGTCAAAAGGACTTTGACGAGTGTAGATGAAAATATGAAATGATATTTTAGTTACATACTTCACTTGATTGAACCATGTTTTATAGTAGAAATTCATATTTGCGTATTTCATGCATTGAAATTGAGAGGCTTTGATACCATTTGAAAGAATACTTAACGAAAGTTAACATACATATCATTCTTTATGAAACTTAACATAAATATTATCAGGAACTCAATTTGATACATGAAAACAACATGAATTTCATTTAACAAGTACTTACCTTGATCCACGATGCTATGAAATTACTTTGAGACAAAGAAGCCTTCAAACATGTGATCTTGATCTTCAAGTTCTTCATTTGTATAAGATCTTCATATCACTTCTCTCTCTTTCTTTTCGTGACGAGAGTCTTATTGTGGTGTTAGTATTAAGTTTTCGGATGGAGACTGTGGTTTGGGATCTTATACTATTTATACTAGTTGTATTTCCGTCAAAGACCTTAATGTATTAAGAAGGCCATTAATTAAATAATAAATTGGAATAATGTATCTCCCAAATTCATGTCAACATACATAGTGTGTCTACTACATTCATATTGAGATACATAATATATTTTTCAAAAAAATGTATTGATACTTTGTCTTTTAGTCTTCCGAGATACATTCATCATTCACCATTTATCAATACACTTTTAGTTTTCCATACAATATATATATCGAAATACATTCATCAATAATTAGTCACCATTTAATTAATGTATCTAGTCTAAACATGCATAGGCTATATTAAGTGAATAAAAACTAATAGAATTTTTTTGGATTGCATTTTTTCTAATACACTCATCAACGAGTAATATGGCATTCTACTCTAATAGCTAGCAAACACTAACAGCTTGTTTGGAACTTTTGAAGAGAAATGAAAAGAAAATAAAAGAAAGTATTCATTTTGTTTGAATATTCAGAAGAAAAATTTAAAAAAAAATCATTATTTCTTATTTAAATAATCGTGAGAAAGAAAAAAAAAGAAAAAAAAAAGAAAATAGTTATTGTTATTTGATAGTTTTACTTTTTTTTATTTGACACTTGTTTAATTTTTATAAATCATTCATTTAAATACATTTTTAGCGTTTAAAAAAATTCATTAAAATTCTTTTCTTCTCTTTCTAAATTTCTCCACTTTTAAAAAAATTGAAGAAGCTAACTTAATCATTTGAACTTTATTTTCTAATATTTTCTTTTCTCTTCACCATAAATATCCAAACGAAAAAGTGGCAATACCAAACCTGAATCTTTTCTTTTCGCTCTAAATCATTCCATCCATGCGAGTTGTACAAACAAAAAGTGCCAGCTGCCCATTCTCAAATCCCACTACCCAAACGAGCCTCTAGAAATCTGTTTAATTGGGGCGAGGCAAATCCGAGCCGCGCGACTTCGCATTGTGACAATCATCGCCCTTTCAGATGCCAATGTCAAAGAGCCCTTGTTTTGGCTCAAAGCTTAACTTTGTCAGCAAGCGGACGGCACTTCCTTCTTACCTTGAAATGACATAAGCAATCCCATTCGACATTCACGAGGTTTCCTCGACACTATATTTTTAGTGTTTGTCTTCATCTTGGAGTTCCTATTCTTCTCCGCCTTCACCTTTATTTTATGATATTTCAGGATTTACAGTGATGAGAGCTCTTCTTCTTCTTCTATAAGTGTTAGCTCTGTATCACAACTCAATGCTCTTCCATGGGCTCTCTTGATTGAAGGTGGATTTATGCCAGAAGTTTTTCGATATCTGTGTTCAGCTAAATAAGGTCAGTTTTATTTTCATCATCTAATTCTTTTTGTTTGTTTACTCTTCATATGATTATTAATCTCCCTCAAGTTGAATTCACTTCCAGTTCACTTTCAAAACCGATGTGCAAATCAGTGTTGATCAATATATTTAAATAATTTAGGATTTCCTTGGAAAAGAATAAAAAAAAATTACAAATTGTGTTCTTAGTAACGTCTGCCTATTCATATTTCTGATTTCTTAATGTCATGTCGTTTGGGGAAAAGTACAAATGAGTCCTATTTTTATCACCCAAGGACCAATAAGTCCTATAATATTATTACCAATAAGTTCTACTTTTTTCATAAATGATTACATATAAATATATGTTTGAATTCCAAAATTACCTTCTTGATTTGAAATTACAATTTTTCTATTCAGTTCCAAAACAGAGTGTCTTTAGTCACAAATTATTAAATGATATTTTAACAAATATAGTTTTTTTTTTTTCAAATTTACAAATTCAAATCACATAATATTTTAACTTCCTTCATTAGTCAGCATTAAGCCGGTTCCTTTTTATTCTAGTAATGGATGAGATGACTAGGCATATATAAGATGACGTTGCATGGTGTATTTTTTTTGCCGATGATAAAAGATTCAAGATAAGTAACACAAAAACTGAATATCTTGTGAGTAATTTTAGTAAAATTAGTAGTACAAATAGGGATGTAGTGAAAATTGAAAATCAAGAGTTAATAAGGAGTTAAAAATTTCATTATCTAGGTTCACTTATTTATCAGGAGGGAAAAATTGGAGATGATGTTACTCATAGAATTAAAGCAGAGTACGTTAGGAGGAGAAGTGTGTCAGGGCTATTATGTCATCGGCGTATACTTTTAAAGTTGAAAAAGTAAATTTTATGTAACAGTTATTAGGCCAACCATGTTGTATAAAACAAAATACCGGACAGTTAGGAAATGAGTGTAGCCGAAATGAGTATGTTAAAATAGATGTGCGGTATGACAACAAATGAAAAAATTAAGAATGAACATATTAGTACCATTCGTAAGATGGTAGGAGTAGTACCTATAGGAGTTAAGATGTGAGGCCATCAGCTAAGGTGGTATGATCATGTTTAATGAAAATCAATAAATGTAGCAATAAGGAATAGTGACAGGATTAATATTGAGGGCCATGCTAGGGGGCAACGGAGGCCAAAATTAAGTTTAGTAGAAGTATTTAAAAAAGATATGATAACGGGGTGGTTTAACTGAAAGAATGACCTTAAATAGAAAAGAATGGCAAGATAGGATTCATGTAGCCGACTGTAAATAATTAGGATAAGGCTTTGTTGAGTTGAATTTAACTTTCTTTATTAATTTATTTAAACTTAATCAAATTATACGGACTTATTGCTTAAATCTTATCTAAATTAATTAAAATACTCAAAACTATATATTTTTAAGCATAATTTGCATAATTTTTTAAATCATTCTCTTGACCTTTTGAGATTTTGATAATTTTTTTTTTATTTCTATTTTTAGTAGCACCAAAATAAAATGCTAAAATTCTTCATTCAATTTTCTAATTATTAAAGTTTATTTATATTAGTTTAATTTTATTCCATATTAATAATCTAATAAAATAACAAGAAACTTTTTTATTTCTCAAATCTCAAGGTCTTAATAATATTTTTAACATATGTTTTTCATAAAATTTTATGTTAATTGACTTGGATGCCTTTTAATGGGAAACAATTGATTATTCGATTAAGAGGAATTTATTGAAGAAAAAAAATTTAAATTGGTATTTTGAAAATAATTATTTATTCAAATAAAATCTCAACATAAATAACAAAATTACATTAAAGAATGAACTTATTGTAAAGGATAAAAAATGTTATCCATATTTAGGCACAAGTTTGAGTGATCAAGTAATTAAAATTTTGGTTAGATATATTCCTTCATTAATTTATAGATTAATTTTATGGTTGGTCAGCAAATAATATTGTAATTGTATTGTCAAAAAATTAAAATGGGAAGGTCAAAGATTTTATACTTGTATCATATGGAATGATCTTGCAAAGTAGGACTTATATGATCATGTTAAAAGTTATTAGGACTTATTGGTACCTAAAAAGGAAAATCAGGACTTACTCCTATTTTTCCTTTTCGTTTGAGTTCTATTTGTTATCTGTGATTAAAGACCCACCATGTTTATGACTTGTGAGTGGTTACTAATTACCATCTAAATCCATAATGATTATATATATATATATATATATATATATATATATCATCTCTCCAAGTATACTTTCAATGATATTGTGGCATTATATGAAGATACCACATCACTGTTGATTTGTTGGATATGTTTGAGGATCCTTTTGGAGGTATTTAACATTTTCATACACACACACATACAAGCACATAGTAGTAAAAAAATTGTCCTATGCACGGTAAAAACAAAAAAACATTTCATATATATGTATAAAATATGCATATTATTGTTACCGTCTTTTTATTTTTCAGTAATTATATCATTGCTGTTGTTATTTGATATAAAGGCCATAATTATTAGGGAAATAATCGAAGAAAATTCTTTTTCTCGTAGTGTGACTTTTGCAACACAACTGAATACTCTTTGATTGGCTCTGATTCTGCATATCGTTTGGGTTCAGGACATTAGGAGGTTGTCGTACGGCAGAAATTATACCATCTTTTGACTTCAGCTGCAGTTACTTTCACTCTTATCATTTCTATCATTCTTTCAAGAATGAGGTCAGTTTTATAATCATCATTTTTTTTGTAAGTTGAATTCATTTACTATTAATTGTCAAAGTTGATACATTTAATCTCTGTCAATATAATATCTTTACACACATATATAAACATATACACACACACAAAAGAATTTTAGTTTAGCTTTAAAAAAAGACAATTCGTTGATATTTATATAAACATAACGGTTACGTTCACTTAGTCTGCATCTTCATGGTCTGGAGTATATCTATTCAGTTCATCTATGAGTTTGCTTATAGCATCATTGTCTATTATTGCTTTCAATAATAATGGAGCAACCATTGTTGTGAGTTGTTGCTAGCTAGCATCTTTATATTGAAGGACTTTTTTATTATTTTTTTTTTGTGCACGTTGTATTTGTTTTTATATGTGTAAATGTAATGACCTAACCAATTGTGGCTAGCCCTAGTTGGCCACCACGTCCTCCGAATTAGGGGGAGGTCAAGCACTATTTTCACCCAGCCATGGGCTTGGCTGGTATGTCTATCCAGGGCCCATATTTGAGAGGCTCCTGTGTCACGCCCCGAATTTCTGACGAACCCGGGGCGCGAGTAACGAGACAGAAAGTAAAATAAATAAAAGGACAAAAGTAATTAAATTCACTAAACGTGCGTCCATCATCATCCATACATAAAATAACATCGAATACATTGTTCATCAGTCTTTCGGGCTTAAGCCCTTACATAACAAAATACAAGTCTCATGGAGCACAAATATATCACGGGCTTCACCCTATCAGGGCATCACAGAGTCTCATGTCACGCCCCGAATTTCCCACGAACCCGGGGCGCGAGTAACGAGACAGAAAGTGAAATAAATAAAAGGACAAAAGTAATTAAATTCAATAAACATGCGTCCATCATCATCCATACACAAAATAACATAAGATACATCGTTCAGGAGTCATTCGGGCTTAAGCCCTTACATTTCAATATACAAGTCTCATGGACAAAATATAACAAGTGTTTTCCCTTATCAAAGCATCACTGGGTCTCAAGCAGCTGGGGGGTCCTCATCTGAAAAATGTTGCCCACGAATGGGTCAGCTCAACTGCTGGTATGATGAAGTGCTAATGCCAGAAATAAAGCTAAGGCGTGGCATGTGCAAAGTGTACATTTATTTCTAAATGACATTCAAGCATCGCAGTAGTATATATGAATAGTATGCGTGACACACCCATGCACAACTCTATGCCACACCCATGTCTCGTTTACGGGTACTCCCCGATGGCTACGGAGTACCAATGCAATGGCCAAATTTTGGGTTTTTCACCACAGGATCTACACCCTCATAATGCAAAGCACCACGTGCTTACCCACGCCATGTTCTCAAAGGATTCATCATATGCCAATATGCCAATGCAATCTCAATGATACATGGTTTCCACAATATAGCATGCTCGAGACAATAATATATAAATCACCTAACTGATTCCACATGCAATCATATCTCGTAAAATCAACATATACACATGTCGTGAGTCACATTCATCATTCACTAAATATTCATAAGGTACAAGTAACATGTAAGCATGTGAACAACCAATTCCAAATAAACGGTAAACACATTACAGATAAACACGTACGACATACAGTCATTCACAAATATTCCTAACTTAACTTCATTTCTAACACTAGCAAAACACCATACCTGATGGGTTGGTATCAACCCTAGAAGATCGTGAACTATATGTAACTGAACAGACGGATGAAAATGTAGGAGATCAGATCGCCTCCTCCGGTCCTGTCAGTGTCCCTAAAAGTAGAAATTACAACTCAGTCCATTGTTGTTTGAACGTATGCTATTCATCAAATTTTATGTCTTTAAATTCATAGGTTTCTATTCTGCTAAATTAAACTCTACTATTGGTTTTAGAACGTTTAAGAAAGTAAGTCTAGGTTTTCGTAGAACTCAATTCGGACACCTGGGTTGAAAAGGGCAAAACAGTCATTTTGCATTTTACACGTGTCCTTACATTTCGTGACCTCTTTTCACAAATCGGACTCCACGGTTGAGTCCGGAATGTTCGAGATAATAAAATTCCACTATTTGTTTACCTAATTCGGAGTTCGTTTGACTGTGTTTCAATCTAGGGGCATTTTGGTAATTTTAAGGGTTACTACGGGTCTTTTATTTTTTCGGGACCCCGTCTCGTAAAACGGACCTCACCATTGGTCTCGGAATAGTCGAGATAGTCAAAATACACTAATGACTTGTCTCATTTGGACTCCGGGATATTTTTGAATATTTAATTAATTAAATTAATTAAATTAAATAATTAATTAATTAATTTAATTAATATTTTATTAATAATTTAATCAGGTGGGTCAAAGTGTAATTTCTAACAGTTGGGGGGTCAATTCGTAATTTCTGAAAGTTCAGGTTAAGGTTCAAATTCAAAAGGTTCAAATTCAAGGGGTTCAAATTCCAAAAGGTTCAAATTAAAACTAGTTTAATTTGTTATTCTAATTCAGGTTAACCAAACAGGGGATAAGGCTAAAACCGGGATAGGATATCCCTGTCTCTATTCAATTTCAAATTTTTGATTTCTTACCCTTGCAACCAAACGGGCCAAGTTCCCTTTTAATTTAAAACAACCACGCGACACGTGGCAGGGGCGGTCCACGCCCGACCCGAACCGGACCCGACCCGACCCGACCCGACCCCCCTTCTTCCCCCGATTTTCCGGCGAACCTCCGGTAGGGTTCCGGCGTCTTCTCCGGCGCCGGTGACCGGAATTTCAGAAAAATCAAGTTTTTAAACTTGATTTTTATGGCGTTTTCGAAGCCCCTTTCAATCCCAAACTATTCTAAAACGTTTTTGGAGTCTTTTAATATCGTTTTGAAGCTTCCAATCACGATGAAAACCCAGATTTTTCCCCCACGACCGTGACCTGCACCTCCATTTTTCTCCCTCATTTCTCAACCGTTTTCTATCATTTTTGTTGCGTTTTAATCCTCACATTATGCTCTACAAGGTTCTATAATTTAAATCAATTGAAATGCTCTAAAATAAATCGAAACAGAAGTGACCCACTTACAAATTTTTCGGCCGTTTCTCTCTCTAGCCGTGTCCTCCTTCTCCCTCTTGCTCCGAGCTCGAACCAGGTCTCTAACTCTCCTTCCGAGCTCTGTTTCTCTCCCTCTTTTCTGCTTCTTTCCTTCTCTTCTTTTCCACCCGAGACACTCCCCTTTTTCCTTCACTCTCTCTCTCTATATATCTCTCTCTCTCTCTCTCTCTCTCTCCCCAAGACCAACCACTCTCTGCCCACTTCTGCACTCCCCCACTCCCTGAATCCTACTCACACACTCAACCCCACCCATACCTCTTTGAGTGTGTAACACTCAAAGTCACACACACACACACACACGGTTACACACACATACACACACTGTTCTACACCCATATATATATACATATACACACATATAATTACACATTTATTTATATACACTCATATAATTTTTACACATTTTATACATACATACAAATAATAAAAAAAAAAAAAAAAAGATTTTAATTTTCCATACACATATATCCAATAATAATAATAATAATAATGATAATAATAATAATAATAATAATTGCAAGAATAAATAATAATAAAATTTTTTTTTTTTTTTCATGTTATAACACTCAAGTGGCTGGAGGGTCCTCATCTGAAAATGTTGCCCACGAATGGGTCAGCACAACTGTTGGTATGATGAAATGCTAATGCCAGAAATAAAGCTAAGGCATGGCATGTGCAAAGTGTACATTTATTTCTAAATGACATTCAAACATCGCAGTAATATATATGAATGGTATGCATGACACACCCATGCACAACTCTATGCCACACCCATGTCTCATTTACGGGTACTCCCCGATGGCTCGAAGTACCAATGCAATGGCCAATTTTGGGTTTTTCACCACAGGATCTACACCCTCATAATGCAAAGCACCATGTACTTACCCACGCCATGTTCTCAAGGAATTCATCATATGCCAATATGCCAGTGCAATCTCAATGAACATGAATCTCAATAATATAACATGCTCGGACAATAAGAAATAAATCACTAGTCAGTTTCATATACATGCATATCTCATATGTTCGTACATCATGATTCATGTTCTTCACTTCATTAACTTACAAGTAACACATAACATGTGAACAACCAATTCCAAATAAACAGGTAAACACATTACAGATAAACACATACAGCATTCCAGTCATTCACAAATATTCCTAACTTAACTTCATTTCTAACACTAGCAAAACACCATACCTGATGGGTTGGTATCAACCCTAGAAGATCGTGCACTATATGTAACTGAACCGGCGGATGAAAATGCAGAAGATCAGATCGCTCCCTCCTGTCCTGTCAGTGTCCCTAAAAGTAGAAATTACAACTCAGTCTATTGTTATTTGAATTTATGCTATTCATCAAATTTTATGTCTTTAATTCATAAGTTTCTATTCTGCTAAATTAAACTCCACCATTGGTTCTAGGATGTTGAAGAAAATAAGTTTAGGTTTTCGTAGAACTCAATTCGGACACCAGGGTTGAAAAGGGCAAAACAGTCATTTTGCACTTTACACGTGTCCTTACATTTCGTGACCTCTTTTCACAAATCGGACTCCACGGTTGAGTCCGGAATGTTCGAGATAATAAAATTTCACTATTTGTTTACCTAATTCGGAGTTCGT
>VIRR01000560.1:0-108972 GCA_008638375.1 Nyssa sinensis | reverse complement strand
AAATGACTACTCTTCATAAGAACAAGACCTAGGAACTTGTGGTTCTTCCTTCTGGAAAACAATGGTTGATTGTCGTTGGGTCTATACAGCAAAGTATCTTCCTGATGATTCTGTTGAGCATCTTAAGGCACGCTTGGTTGCTAAAGGCTACACACAGACATATGTTGTTTGATTATTTCAAGACCTTTTCTCCTCTGCCTCGTCTCAATTATGTTTGAATCTTGCTTTCCATTGTTGTTAGTCGTTCTTGGCCATTGTATCAGCTTGATATCAAAAATGCTTTTCTTCATGACGATCTTCAGGAGGAAGTTTACATGGTATATTGTTGCTAGTAGTTAACATCTTGTTTGTCAGCTGCGCAAGGCCTTGTATGTTCTAAAATAGTCTCCACGTGCTTGGTTCGATAGATTTAGTTCGGTGATGCTCACATATGATTTCCGTCGCTCTACTTCTGATCACTGTCTTTGTTCGTCATTCTTCAACGGGTACCATGATTCTCATTATTTATGTAGATGATATTATTATATCTAAGAGTAATTCTTCTGGGATTGCAAATTTAAAACGACATCTCAACTAGCACTTCCATACTAAAGATTTGGGTGTCCTTCGCTACTTTCTTGGAATTGAAGTTGCTCGTTCTCGTCAGGGCGTCTCTCTATCTCAACGGAAGTATGTGCTTGATCTTCTTTCGGAGACTAGTCTTTTAGGTGCTCGGCCCGTTGATACTCCTATGAATTCTAGTGTTAAGCTTGATGGTGAACAAGAAGAACCATTTGCAGATGTTGGCCGGTACCGCCGCCAACTCGTTGAAAAGTTGATTTATCTTCAGGTTACTCACCCGAACATTACTGTGTTGTTGGTATGGTTAGTCAATATGCATGCTCCTTGTCACCCTCATTTTGATGTTGTCTATCGTATTTTACGTTATTTGAAGACTGCTCCTGGCCGAGACCTGTTGTACAAGCCTTCTTCTTCCCTTTTTGTGGTTGGGTTTAGTGATGCTGATTGAGTTGGTTGTCGGAGTGATCGACAATCTACTTCTGGTTGTTGTACTTTGTTGGTAACAATTTGGTTACATGGCGTAGTAAGAAGTAGAATGTGGTTGCTCGATCTAGCGTTGAAGCTCAGTATAGAGCTGTGATTCATACCGCATCAGAAATGTTGTAGGTTCGGTCTCTTCTTCAGGATCTTGGAGTTGATGTTTTTGAGTCTATGCAAATGCATTGGGATAATGAGGTTGCTATTTTTATTGCTAATAATCTAGTCTTTCATGAACGTACCAAACATATAGAGGTTGATTGTCACTTTATTCAGGAATTGCTGATGAAGAAACAAATTGTCACTTCTTATGTACGTTCGAATACTCAACTGGGTAATATTCTCACAAAGCCATTAGTTCGGACTTTTTTCATATCGTCTATCTTCAAAGCTAGGCATGTTTGATGTGTATGCTCCAATTTGAGGGGGAGTGTTAGTGTGTGTTATTCTTGTCCTTGAGGGTATGCTTTACTTTCTTTCTTTATCTCTCGTCTTAATGTATATACGAAGTGTAAGGGTTAAGTGAAAGATTATGGACGTGAAATAATATTGAGTACCTTTCTTCTAATCTTGGCTCTCCTCTACTGTTCTTTTCTTTTCCTAAACCTAATCTTCAAATCATAAACTTCAACTGCTACATTTTCGGGAAAACTATGGGATTGTGTGAGTCAGATTTTTTTAGAAAACTTCTCTCCCTTGCTAACCAAACTCTTGCTAAATTTAAATTTTTCTTTTCATTCACTTTCCAACACTCTCCACCTAACCACACAGCCTATGAGATAAATAAGTAGAAAATATAGAGAAAGGAACATCCTGCACTTTTATCGCATTTGAAGTGAAAATTCGTCACCTAAAATGGGCCACCACAGTAAGTAGAGGATTTTCACCGTATTTCTAGCTACATGATTTTTACATTTCCGATAGACAAAATTCAAAATTTTTAGCATCGTTTTTGGGATGGATGCTGGGGACTGTGATGGACCTCTTGAGTTGCTGGAAAAGGTCTATGTCCTTTGTGGTGTCTTTGGCGCAAGATCAATAAGATGACTCTTGAAGGGATTGAAATCTCCACCCTAAGACTCGAACAATTATTGCTGCATAATTTAAGTAAATATCAATGTTCTCATAACCGGACCGTTCATCGAACCGGAAAAATGACCGAGTTACGGGTTACCGGTTCAACCGTCGGGTCAACCGGAATCAAACCGTGATGTTATAATTATGTAATTAATAAATTTAATAATATATATTATTAATATTTTAAATTTAAAAAATTATACAAAAATTACTAAAAATTATATAAAATTTTTTTACAAATATGAATTTAGCAATAAGCAAAACAAACTCAGTTAAAACAATACAAGATGTATCATTGGTGAAGAAAAGCACTAGAAATGGCAGAAATCAAGCAGATTCGACAAAGCAAATCCTTGGCTCCATAGCTTTTCCATGAGAGCAACTTACCCAAGTATTTAAACATATCTGCTTTTTCAAGATAGTACACCGACAACCATTGTCCCAAAGAGAAGGACCAAGAATTGGAAGAATTGACCCAAGTATTTAAAGAATCTAAGAAAACAACAAATTTCACTTTTCATTGTTGTATTTTAAAATAATTTACTCTCAATTTCTGAGCGAGTTCTTTGGTGTGCAGAACGTTAGCCAGCTTGAGAGAGCATAAGCACTGTGGAAGACCAAGCAAAAGTTTCAAAACAAGGTCAAAGGCAATTCTCAGCAAAGACAATTGGTCCCACATCGCTTACATTTGAAAAGCTTCAAGAGTAGTATGATTATAAAAGCACACTTCAAGTTCCTACAATCCCACATCGTTTGAAGAATGAAAGACCAAAAGATAAGGAAGTTTATAAAAGATTTATTCAGCGCAGTTGATGCCTTTTATATTTAACCGGTGTGAACCGGTCACCCGGGTCACCCCGGTTCGGCGGTTCGACCGGCCGGTTTAAACGGTTTTGTATTTTTAAAACGGTTTTAAACTATAAACGGTTTTGCGGGTTAAACCAGATCGTTTTATAAACCGGTCGACGGTTCAACCGGTTGAACCGGCCGGTCCGGTCCGGTTTTTAAAACATTGGTAAATATAATGGCTTCATAAATATAAAACAAGGCACATGGCCTTCACTCAATTTATGGACAAGGAACGTGGCCGAACAGAACTTATTAAGGAAAAAACTTAATTAGGCAAACCAAAGATTTCCAATATCAGAGTTCTCCAGAACAAATCAAGATCACAGGTGAATGTTTGGAACAGTTAAGACAATGAAGAAAACTAACAAAAGAAAACAAACAAGGGCAATATTAGGATCAAATTCAATAATTGATGGGAATCATAGACGCGGGATTCACACATATTTTAGGCGCTAGAAAAAGATTTGAATTTTATATTTTCAGAAAAATTGTGTAATTTCCGAATTTTAGGAGTTGACTTATTTTCCACATTTTAGGATTGATTTAGTTTCCATATTTTGGTTTTGCCTATATAAAGGCTTTGTGTGTAATAGAGTTGGTAGACCTAAATGATTGAATATTGATATACTAAATTTCATTCTTTTTCTTTCTATCTTTCCCCTTCTTTCTCTCTCTTCACTTCTCTTTCTTCTGGTTCTACATCAATAATGAAACATATTCACTTAAATGTGTCCAAATAATTTCTTTTTACAAAATAAATAAGAAAGTCAATCAAACTTTGAAGTTCACGCAGCCCAAATATTTACCTCAATGGTTTGTGGTCAACACAGGAAGCCGTTTCACGATTCCAATCCATCTAGAACCATATTCTCTGACATTTCAATAGGCTGTCTATTTCTCACTATTTGAATTCACCCCTAGCCTCTCACCTATGAAGCCTAAACACATTATTTGGCTCACATATTCATGTCAGACATGTCCCGACAGGTGTTGGACACGTCCGAACACACAAAAAAGAGTATTCAGATTATTTTTTTTTATTTTTTCTAAATTTCAAACACATCCCAGGCACAAAACACATTTTGGACATGTTTTTTATTTTTCTCTTATCTTTGGATTTTTTCCTCTTTTTCTCCTCTTCTTCTTTGTTTTTATATTTATATACACATGTATAGTCTATGTAGACCGATCAAATATATATATATATATATATATGTATATATATATATATATATATTCTATGTAGAAGTTAGTGAATTTATTTTGGAACTTGACTTACAAATGTTGATGTTATTTTGATATCTTGATAATATTGTTGTCATTTGTGTTTTTTTATGTGAAATTTGATTGAAATAATGTCAAGCTTTTATTATATGGACATATAAACAGTAAACATATTGTTGTTAATAGTGTTAGATCACCAGTTGCTCCAAAAGCTTAAGCTTTTAGAAAATGGGCCAGGTCGACAATGTATATATCAAGCTCTCAACAAATAGTATGTCTTAAAAGTCAATAGTTAGAAGAGTATCTTAGGGATATTATGTTTGAAACTGTATGCAAGTTTATTTATCATGTTTATATTATTGTTTATTTATATGACAAGTTCATAAATTGAAATTGAGAAGATATGTCCTTAAAGAGTTAAAAATTACAAACCTTATACTTCTTTATACTTTATTCTTAAAATGTTCATAGTCATAGGATTACTAATCGGATTCCTAGTAACCTGAATAACTGGCACATGTTATGTTTGGTTTTGAATAGCGTGACTAGTCTCAAGTCACTAGTTTAGAGATACTAAAACAAACATGTGAATACTTGTTAGAGAACAAGTACAGTGAACATGAACGATTGTTAAATAACGTCCATAGGGAGTTTTATTTACCTATCAATGGAGTGTTCTTAGTTACAGTTATGCAAGTAATCCTTAAACCTGAGATATCATGATTGTCTTGTGTGTAAACCATTATGCTTTAATAGTACATGGTGTGTATGATTCTATCAAAGAACGTATGCATGTATTGTTGGCTTGTTGGGCATGGTAGTTTACATATGGCGGCATGTGACAAAGGTTCCACCACTCTCAAGTAAAAAGAGAGAGTGTCCAATGTGATCTTCAATGATATAACTCAATAATGATTAAGTTTGGACTTAACAGTATATCCATACCCAAATGACTTCATTGGGATATTATATGATGAAATGATTGAACTTCACAGTAACTGTTAAGGTCTGTCCCTCCGAACATACAAACATACATATATATATATATATATGTACATCACATAGTGAACTTATCAGCCACCTCTCTTTCTTTTTTTAAAAAAAATTTTTGATATAAAAATGTGAGAAAGAGGAATCAGACTCACACTAATTATATAAAAAATAAATACTTACATCAGTCGAATAAGACCTCAATCATCTCTCTTCTTGCAAATCTCTTGTAAACCCTTGCAACCGGTGTATTTCAGCCATTGAATAATAAAAGGATAGGTAGTTCAACATTCTTGGAAAGAATATAGGAAAATTTGATAAAATTTAAGGCTGAGTTTGATGGACAAGTGGACTGGGTGAGTAGGCTTGTTTTCTGAGTCAACCAGGGGTCCTACACTTATATTTAATTATGAGTGAGCATATTCTGAATACATTATTTCTATGTACTTTGTTAAATTATTAACCAATCCAATTTTTTTTTTATCCATCCTTTAATCATGTGGTGAAGTTAAATATATTCCACCCACATATCCTTCTTCACATGAAACATCATCTTTGTTGTGTAATAAAAAAGTAAGCATTAAATAATTCAAAGTAGTCATGATATCATGCATGATATCAGCAAACGATTCATTTAATTGGAATTTCATCATCTTCATCGTCACCAAGTTCACAACCAAATTCCTACTATCTAGGTAACCATGACACCCTGCTAAGCATCACTCATGACTTGTAGAAGCTCAAAAAATAATAAATATTAAATTAAAGGAGAATTATTTATTAATTTTCAATAAAGGAGAATTAGAAAGGTTCTAATTCAATTAAATTAGAAAGAGTTCTAATTGGTAATACTTTTAAGTACTAATTCCTACTAGCAGATTAGTATGAACCTAAAGGGCCACAGATACACAATAAGGTGATGTGTAATTTGAAGAATTAAAAGAGGCTTATTTGCTATTAACAGTTAATAGTGACAGTTTTGTAATTTAGCCAAACTCTACTATGACTAGGATAAGGATCAACTTTATTATAAATTAAACATGTAGAGACAAAAGTTATTACTTTTCCTCTCACACTTAGGGTAGGCAGTCCATCCCTCAGTCTCTCTAGTCATCTCTCTCTCTCTTCAAGAGTAGAAGAAATCCCTTAAAGCTTTTGAATGCTTATGCAATTCTTGTGGATCGTCTACAAGATTTCGAAAAACACACTACAAAAAAGTAACTATGATCTAACATTCTTGTAGCATTAGGATTATTTTGAATATATCATATATTGATCATGGTATGAAGGAATCAATTAGTTTAAATTTTTAATTCCACTGCGAATGGATACATGATGATTCCTTACATTTCTGTCCTATTTTTTTTTAGAAATGCCATATCCACATATCCATGTTCGGTGTCCTTTTCCGTGTCATTGCTTCTTAGTCTCTCACTGGGAATCTTTTTTTAAGTTAAATATGAACTGTTTTATAAGATTCTTCTTCTTACTCTTATTATAGCCCTTATATAAGTTTTCCATTATAGCACAGCTTTCCCACCCAAATGAGGTTAGATCAATCAACAGTGGATTTTGAGAGGGGTAGATACACTGATTTTCAATAACATATTGGTGCTTTACTTGGAATTCCAGTTTTTCTTGTTCTCCATTTTTAATGAGCATATATTGCTCCTTTTCCTACTGTTTGACAGATTTTAATAAGCATACGATTATAACTTGATAGTCATAAAGATTAAAGACACAAATTGTGACATAACCGCAGCCAAGAAAACATAATAATAATAATAATAATAACAACAACAACAACAACAACTAACCTGGGTAACATAATTGCCATACTGATCCTGGGAAAGAGCATAAACAGACTCTAAAATCTCGTCCACTATAAACTGACTTTGTAACTCGTCTGTACAATGCTCAAGTATTCTCTATAAAAACCACCCAAAAAAAACTTCAGTGTAGACAAGAAAACAGAAAAAAAAGAACTGAGAAAAGGAAAAAGAAGCAGAGCTTCCACCACTACACTTAAGTGTCTTATTACCTGTATGACACGGCAACCATAAGGATGTGTTGAAAGTGTTGCAACTTGATCACGAAAAGCAGATATTATAAATCCAATTTTATCAGTGGGGATACTCTCGATGCACTTTTGTATTACATGATTTCCATTTTGATCACGTACACATCTCATAACATGTCCATCCAACTCATGGATAAGCTTAGTTTTCTGCTCCAGCTCAATAACCTCAAGTGCCTACACCAAAAATTTAGCTGAGGACCATAATTGATTTCTTAAAAAATATACATATATATAATATTCACATTGCAAACCAATAAAATTAACCATGAATATTCCACATTAACTATATGAGAACATGTCATATTACCAAAAAAATACACCAAATGCAATAAAAATATTGAAGGAGCAGCAGTTCGACATTATAATTCTCTCTTCGAAGGATCCAACAATGGTGATAGTGATAAGACAAATCAAGCACCAATAAACAGCTGGAGGCAATTATAGTCAGCATTTCTTCAGAATGCTACATTGAAACAGAACCATAACTCAGTTCTCTGCTTGTAACCAGAGCCACTATGTTGGGGCTTAACTTAGACTTGGATGGATGGTTCACAGTTGTTCATAAGTCATAACTTAATGAATGGTTAGACAACTGTGGGATTAACTATGGTAGGGGAACATCTAGATCATGAATTTTAGACCCAGCACCATTTAAAAGCTAGCCATCTATCAGACAAAAAAATTTAAGTATGCAATACACACATTATACTTCAGACCTTTCACCATTTCTGCTACCCAATCCATCCACAACGAAAAAATAAAAGCATATACGACGAGATAAAATTACCAAGGAAAAAATAGATAGTAAGAAAGGACATAATAAAGAAGAGCAGTCAATCATCGTAAATGTTACAACATGCAAGAATAACGTGGCTATATTACATATAGTAGAAGATAGTTGTTGAAATGCTAATCACTTATCCCCAAAAAAAAAAACTATATATGCCATATTCAAAGAGAATGCAAACTACACCTAGAACCAATGGCTGCTGAGTGTACAAAAAATACAAATTAGACAGTAATTTAAAAAAAAATTAAGAATTGATCATGCATTTTTTGATATATGTATGTATGTGCATCTATATATATATATATATATATATAGAGAGAGAGAGAGAGAGAGAACAGTAATAGAATATAAAATTCCAGGATAAGGGGCTTCTCTGCCCTCAATAACTATAAATCATTTTCTGTCCCAGACTCTTCAGAAAATTTCCAAATCATGCCTTTCTGCCTTTAAACATTTCCATACTTGCGTATAGGAACAAATCCCATAAAATAAAAAATTAATTAAGATGAATAAGATCAAGCAAAACAAAAAAAGGCACATAATAAGAATGATACATTTCATTTGCATATCAATGTGGCCACACACTGGTGCAGACATGAGAGAAAAAAGAAGAGAAGAAAGATTGAGAGAGAGAGAGAGAGGGGGGGGGGGGGGAACCAAGAGAGGAGAACCGTAGAGGGAAAATCTCAATATTCCAATATCAATTCAATAATCAAAGCCTTTCTATAACCCCTATATGTAGGCAAACCCCAAGTAAATTGATCAAAATAAAAATAACTCCTAAAATAAGTGTTAAAATAAATAAGTCCTAAATAAAATAAAATAAATAAATCAATTAAAATTTCCTCCAGGATCAAATACAGCTGGCCCATGGGATCCTTGTTCCCTATCATTTCTCCTCGGCTGAGAAGGACTCAACTCCGATGAGTTAAAATGGTGGTCATGCTGTAAAATGTCACATACATCTGCCAACCGATCTATGCTCTGAGAAAGAAATGTTGGAAAAGCAATTGTGGATGCTAAGGAATAAGTAACAATATCCGTATGAACACCTACAAGTAACATTAGAGGCTCAAAGGTGCCTCGGTTAGGAAACACGTCCTCCACGTAAAAATTCAGATTAGTACCAATATTTAATGATGTCAAGTGAACATGCATCAAGGTCGAATTTATGGGTATGACAAACAAGATCAAAGGTTCGAGCATGTGAGGGAAAATGAAATATGGCATGGGTGCTCTCATTAAATTATTGTGTCTTGTTGTGCCGTGTTACAGCATAATTATAATTTTTATTACCCAAAACAATTTTATAACGCATATCGGTATGAAGATCATGTAATTGTTGGGCAAAAGAAAATGTAGAGGCAATTAAACAAGACTCCACTGGTAAAGGCACTAGGTCAACTAAGGAGGAGAGTCTGGAGGAGAAAGACCAAGGTCACTAGATTGACAAGGCAAGAGCTAGTGAATGCTCTCGCAAAAAGACTTACTAGGAATAAAAACTTTACGTGCGACTCTAGGTTTATTAATGACATTGCTATCAACACACATTTGCCAAGAGTCACCTTTCTTGAGGCTTAGGGGAGCAGAAATGACATGTGCACGATCATAATTTAAACCCTCTTGTGAAACCCCATCTATTTTTACATGTTAATTTAACTGGGTCCTTGGGGTTCATTTCACAATGAGAAAAAGTAGGCAACTGAGGAGTTGGGACTAAATCAGTGACAAGTTGATCATCCTCCAATTCACTTGATCATCCTCCAATGGAGGCAATTCATCTTGTAGTTTCTTTGGTGTTTCAACCTGACAATCCTTTTGACACATTATTGACCTCTCGTAGGTTAACTATTTCTTATGATGGACAACAAGGAACTTCCTTAACTTTCTTTTGACAAGTCTCACTTTTTTCTTTCTCAAGTTCGAGGACAAAATGGGGAGGTCTTGATTACTTGGCACCTGAAAGGATAACTTGGGTCTCATTATAACATCAAAGGAAGATTATTTTCACGAGTTACCATATATAGTTGTGGATGCCATTCAACCTCAAGTTTTGTTCATTCAATTCCAAATTTAGAAACCACATTTATGGGAAAATTTTCATGAATGACAATCTTGCAAACTTTTCTCCGCAAGGAGCAAACAAGTAAAAATTTCTAGTAACTTAGTTAGGGATAACAATTGGACTAGACCGCATTTTAGAAACTTGGGTTCCACTTTCCCTAAATGTTGGGGAAACAAATGTGTCACTCCTCATGTTCTTGACCCAGAGGTGCCCCAAAGGTTCACCCAAGGAATGGAAAGACACGTTTAATTTTGAATGAAAATCATCTACTTCTTCATGTAAGTGCCTAAAGTCCTCAATTTCATCATAAAAATACCTAGGCAAATCAAAGTGGTATTTCTGTGGAAACCGCCTAAAGAACCTTTGCGTATGAAAGGATCTTAAGGTATCTTCCCTTTCACCCTCAAAGAACCTAGGATATCTATCACGATGATAATCCCATGGTCAGGTCAACCTTTGATAGTCTATTGGATCCTCTCTAACAGGTCTATATCTGTGCCTCATGGAATCACGAATAGACTTTTTCTTTCTTTCTTTCTTTTTTGACAAAATCAAACTACAAAAAGAAAAGAAAGGAATGAAGAAAAAAAAAAAAAGGAAAATGCCAATATATGCCTTAAAATTGTCAAAGTAAATTAAATTATAAACTACTGTAAAATTAACACTCACAAGAAATAAAAATTTGAAAGAAAAAAGAATAATGCAAGATCTAATGCTACATGGTGAGGTTGAAAACAAAAGTCAAAGAATATTGATGTTAAAGGAACAATCAAAGAAAGCAAGGTAAGCAAGGCTCAAGGTTGAAGGACCATTTATTGAAAAATTTACGAACTTAATCAAATTGAAAGTAGCACTAATCATAATTTTCAATGGAGCGTGCATACCTTCTCAAGGTCCAAGTGGTGCTTTACTGTATTCCAAAGATGACAAACAAGGTGGGTTGTGGAGGAGTTGTCTGGATATTTGGGCTGTTTTGGAATTTTCAAAAGGTTAGGGCTATTGTGACATTTCTGAGAGTTGGGGCATCAAGCTGGAAATTCCAAAAATTATGTGCTGATTTGCAAAATCAGAAAGTTGCAGGTCCTGCAGCAATTTCAGAAAGTTAGGTGGAGGTTTCTAGAAATATGGAAAATTTTGGATTCAAACGGGCTTGGACTCAGTTGCTGGACTGGGTTTGAATTTTTAATTAGGTTGCATGAGTTTGGGCTTGGTTGCTGGGCAGTATATGGGCTTAGGGAAATCTTTTTTTTTTTTTTATCAAACGGGTCTGGGTCAGTAAGTTTGGGCTGAATCTTTGGTTAAATTGGACAGCTGGTCGGGAAAGAAGGTCACGGGTCTACTGGGTTTCCATGGCCTGACAGATCTGGGTTAGTCAAGTTTGGTTGGATTTCGGGTTGGGCTAGATAGGTAAGTTGGGTCAACAGTTGGACAGCCTTGCTACTGGGTTAGATCTGGGCCAATAATAAGATGCAGGTTGGATCAGGTTTTAAATCAAATACGACTGGGTCATATGGGTTAAATGAGTCTTGGATTGGGCTAACTTTGGTGGGCTGGTTCTTGAGTTAATGGGCTTGGATTGGGGTCTGATTTATTGGTCAGAATCAGTCTGCTGTTGAATGGGATTTGGGTTGGATATTAGGTTTAAAATAAAAGGCAGGTCGGATGGTGGGTGATTTACCCTCAGTCGTCTTTGTTGATTCACAAGGCTAAGTGTTTGAACCCTGTTACGGTGCTGCACTAGTTAAGAAACAACGAAGGCAAAGACGGTGGCTTATGTTATGGCTGTGAGAGTTGGGTATGGCAGGTAACAATGTTACTCTGTTCTCGTCTCTTGCGATTGGGCTTCACAATGGCTTGCATGGGATGATGCCGGTGTAACGCCCCAAGCCCACTGTCTCAACAAGCTGCAGAGCCCACAACATTATGACTCAAAATCTTAAGCCCAAGTTGTTAGTAATAAGACTTGTTGTGTCTCATATACCAATTATACTACTTCCCCACCCACACCCAACTAATGTGAGACAGGAGCATCACATTCTCCTCCCCCCCCGGAGCAAGGACCACACGTCCTTGTGGGGTGCATCTCGATCTCCCAGCTGCCCATTAAGCGGACACTTCAAGGGCTCTACCCTATGGGAACCGGCTCTGATACCACAAATATAACACCCCAAGCCTACTGTCCCAACAACCTTAGGAGCCCACAACATTATGACTCAAAAACTTAAGCCCAAGTTTTTTAGTAGTAAGACTTGTGGTGTCTCATATACCAATCATACTATTCCCACCCAACTAATGTGGAGCAAGAGCTTCACAGCCAGTGACGACCAACAATGATGGCAAGGTGACGGTGAACAATGATGATGATCCTTGGGTGATTAGTCGGCGATGGAAGATTCTGGTGATGCAGTATGAACAATAGATCTGCGCCTGATGAGAAGATAGATCGCTCGGGAGGATCAACAATTGAGAGAGGCTGCCGGAAGAGACAAGGTTCTCAATGATGGTTGAGAGAGGGATGAAACTGACCGATCTGGTGACGGAGGTTTCCCAAATCTGAGAGTACTTGCGATCATGACAGTGAATTTCTACGACAATGGTGCAGTGATGAAGAATCTGTGACGGAAAGCTGGCTGCAACGGTGATGTTGTAACGATGAACGGTAAATTCGATGAACAATTGATTTGGTATTGTGATGATGAAAAGGATCGAATTTGGGCTCTAATATAAAAATTGGTGCAGCACATGAGAGAGAATAGAGAAGAGAAAAAAGATTGAGAGAGAGAGAGAGAGAGAACAAGAGGGAACAGAGAACGAGGGAGGAAAATCTCAATATTCCAATATCAATTCAATAATCAAGTCCATCTCTCCAAAACATAAACCCCTATCCTAACCAAACCCCAAGTAAACTTACCAAAATAAAAATAACTCCTAAAATAGATTTAGGTCCTAAAATAAATAAGACCTACATAAAATAAAATAAATACATAAATTAAAATTTCCTCCATGATCAAATACAACTGGCCCATGGGATCCTTTTTCCCCATCACGAACATGTTATATTTTGACATGAATATTGTTTCTTAAAAAATAATAAAGCAAGGAAATAAATAAAGGAAGCTTAAAAATAATCATAAACTTGGACCAAAAAAAGGTAGCTTAAATGCCACATGGCATCAACCACAAGGGAAGTTGCCTGAACTTCCAGCCCAGGCTCCCACTCCCTCGCATTTAAGGGAAGTACGATAATGGAACAAAGCAACTAATACAAGTGATACACTACTCTAAGGCAACATAAAATACTTCTCCAGGAACCATTTAAGGGTTAACAACTTATGTATAACCATCCACACTAGATTTTTTGACTTATGGTAGTACAAACTTTGGACAAACTCCTGACTGCAATTAAAGAAGAAATTTCAAAGATTGAAAAGTCAGTATAAGATTGGAAAGGGGACCACATTCAACTACAAAAAGTCAGAGCACAACAATTGTGTCATCTTAAGGAATAAAATCTAAAAAAATAATCATCTCCTCAAAGGCCTAATCACTTAAAAAGTGTATCTCAGCATATGAAAACCAAAAGCTAATGTGTCTCTTGTGTGCTTTTTACAATGTCATGCATAAGCACCATAGTACCATGGGACATTTATATGAAGACAAGCATGGGGCCCGAGTGACTTAGATATCAGCGGACTATGGTTCAAAGTTTTTGGTTCATTTGGCATTGACAGGACCTTGTGTGACTTGGAATCCACAGTACTACTCAGCATCAGAAAAAAATGGACTTGACACAGAAAATATGCATAAAATTTAAATTAAATCATAAACAAAACAAAACAAAATAGCATACATATATTACGGGCCTTCTTTCTAAAGTTTCATTTTTTTCCCTCTATTTTAAAAGCTTTCTAATTTTGCTTTTTGTTTCTTCTTATCTTTCCTTTTTTTTCTCCCTTCTTCCCCTTATTTTCAATTTGTTTTTGCACCTCTCTCTACAAGATTAAGCTTCTAGAGTAGTTGGAGGTTTAACATCATAGTAACGTAAGCAAAGATCCCCAGTTCAAACATTACCACAACCCTTATAATTATAATTGATGCATGTGTTGAGCCACTCATAGTGAAGAGTTTAGCCACACGAGGGGATGTATTAAAGGATTAAATACTTAAGTTACACCCTCTCTAAATGCTTGAGCTTTTAAATGAGATGGTGGTTCACATTATATCATAGCTCTAGATTCCAAAAGATCCTGAGTTCAAATCACACCAACTCCCTATTACTACATATATCACGTTCTTACGTGGACGGCTCACCCAAGAGGAGCCAAATGCCAGAGCTAGTATTAACACACACAAATGAATAAGTTGCACCTCTCTACAAGATTGAGCTTTTAGATGAGTTGGCAATTTCATAATATGCGATTTTGTTATACATTATTAGTCCGTTCCCTAACAACTTAAGTTTTTATATGAATTAGTGGTTTACTATGTATTAGAGATTTAGAGCTCTAAGTTTTAAGAGATCCCAAGTTTAAATCACACCAACACCCTATTACTACATACATCACACTATCACATGAACGGCTCACCCGAGATGAGCCACACATGAGGGAGAGTATTAACACGCATAAATGCAAAAGTTGCACCTCTCTCTACAAGCTTGACCTTTCAAATGAGTTGGCCGTTTCACATGCTATTAAAGTAGGCAAGAGGTCTTGGGTTCAAACTTCACCACCACCCCGATAATAGTAGTCAACATGGGATGAGAGAAGGAAATAGATACTGAATTCAAACCTCACTACCACCCCAATAATATTAGTTAACAAGGTATCAAAGCAAGCAAGAGGTTTTGGATTCAAATCTCATTACCACCCTAATAATTATAATTGATGCATGTGTTCACCCATTGATAGTAAAGAGCTTCGGCCACACATGTGGGGGCATGTTAGATGATTAAATACTTAAGTTACACCCTCTCCAGCAGCTTAATCTTTAGAGGAGTTGGTGATCTAACCTTTTTTTTTACAAGTATTTATTAACAACTTCCCAAAAAAATTTACAAAAGAATCTGTACATGAAAGAAAATTACTAACTACCCAAAAGTTTAAATTTTCAAGAACTCTTTCAATCCAACTTGGGAAGTCTCCTCCCCCAAAAATAATCTTACTATCTCTTTCCCACCAAAAGCTCCAAAAAAGGCACAAAGGTGCAGCAACCCAAATTTTTCCAACACTCTGATTTACACGGCTACCATGTCATTGCCACCCATTAAGAAACTCCACCATCGAAAATGGCATGACCCAATCACACCCAAAAAGAGACAGAAAATGACTCCAAAACTCCCAAGCAAAGGAGCGGTGAAGAAAAAGACTTGAGTAAAAGTTTTATGGAAAATATTATAATTTTTATGTTTTTATATATGTAAATATCTAGAACTAACAATAAACAACTCCATAAAGGGAAATTAAACAAACAAACATGTGAGAAAATATTCCACAAGTGCAAGAACTAGAAGAGGTCTAGAATTCCCTAATTCTTCAAAAGCTGAACAACCCTCGTAGTCAGCAGTCCCTGAACAGCTTGACAGAGATAAGTTTCAGGGAGGGAAAATGAAATTCTTGCTCCCAGTCAATTCACTACATATTCCCTCCAGCTCCAATACTTAACCACGATTTCCCTTTCATCTCCTCACCTTGACATGGTCACAACCACCTTATCTCACAGCTGAAAATCAGCATTTATGAAACTGTATGGTGCCTTGACTATTTTTGGAAACTTAAAAGAATATATTTTTTTTTTTTGATAACCAGGTGTCTGGGCCAACTTGCACGCACCTTGACTAATCCCGGGACCCTGAAGTTAACGACCGGGCAAACCTCCAGTGGCCCCAAGGGAGACTCATACTCAAGACCCTGAATTTTAATCCTCAAGTCTTTACTGCTCGGCCAACCCTTGGGGTTTTCTTAAAAGAATATTAATAAGCAATAGAAGAGAGATATGGAAGTCCTATTATGAAAACTTGCAAAGCCCGCCTAGAAAGCAACAGCATAAATCCTTCTTTAATTTTTACACTTTTTTTAAAGGAACGGTCATGTTATAAATTTTAATTTTGTTACGTCTATATTTTGGATAGAAATCCCAATCAAACATCCACTCAAAAATCATTAAAAAAAGTGTCTTTTAGTAAATAATAGAATTTGAGTTAATCCTACATTGCACATGCCTACAAAATATTGAAGAAGTTCTGAAAATATAAACACACAAAAACAAGTATGTCAAGAATTCCAAGCCAAACCCATTCAAGTCTCTTCACTATACAAGAAAAGCTGAAAATCTGTTATGAATACTTGTTCATATACACGCAAGAAGCAAGAAATATGCATAGAAACAAACAGATATATATAACATTGCACTGATGTACCACAAGAATCAAACCTACCTTTTGGATTACACGACAGCCATACATCTGCAAACTTAAAGGCAAAATCTGACCTTCAAGTTGATTTGCAAGCTCCTTCCTCTGCTCAGAGGTTCCATACTCAAAAAACTGTAGAGCACCCAAGACAAGAAAAAGAAAATTATGCAATTAAGAGAACCAGCATGCAATGAACAGGAAAAACTTCACCCAATAATGCCGTAAATTTTTATAGCATACCTTTTGAATAACATAGTTACCAAAAACATCAGTCATTAGTTTCGAAGCATATGGGAGAACTTCCTTAAATACAGATTCCTTCTCCTCAACACTACAGTTTTCCAACTTCTGTTGAATGAATCGACTCCCATGTTGATCAGCACTGAAGTTGAAAACTCGAAATGATTTATTTTATTGAAGTAATACAACGAAAATGGATGGAAAAGAAAATAAAGTCAGTGTAGAACTTGCCTGAATTCAACAATATGTCCTGCAATGTCAATTAGCTCAAATCTCCTGCCTTTACCAGATCTCAACTCTTCAAGGAAGGAATATGTGTTGACATCATTTGAACTCTCAAATCCTCTTTGACCTTGCCATCCAGAATATATGCCAGCACTTCTTCCAGAACTTGGTGGAAACCTTACTTCATTTCTTCCTCCAGGAAAACTGGCCCCACCTACTGGGGATCCGGGTAAAACTGGACTAGCAACTGGTGAGGTCGCGAATTGCATCAAAATTCCAGTATTTGTTGGGCTCCCAAAGTAATAAGGACTTATAACACCCCCCCTTCTTGGGTTCAGATTATTCAGGGTTCCACCTCCCTGATGTTGGAGTTTCTGGTCAGTGGAGCAAGCAGCAAGGTTGGCCCCTCTCTGCAAGTCGAGAGCACGAACCTGGTTCCCAATGGCAGTATCTCTAGGTGCAAAGGGATTGCACTGACCAGAAACACTGTAGGCATCCCCAAAAGGTTGCTGAAAGTATTGCATATGAAGAGGATCAGTGAAAGAAGGTTGCACAGCATATCCAAGCTGTCCATAGAATTTGTTCAAGTGTTGCATATCAAATCCATGTGTATTAACTCCCCCTGATGAAACCCCAGAAGTTCGAACACTAAAGCTTGGACCAGCACCACCATCAAATGCCACAGGAACAGCACTGTGAGGAGGATATCCAGCTACATATGGTGGAACAGCTGTGGTGTTCAAAGCATATCCACCCACACCATATTGTGAAGAAAAGTAGCCTGATGATTGCAGATTAGGGTAAAACAGATTCGACGAAGACATATAGGCTGCTGCAGTTGCATAGAGTGGAGGTGTGAATCCGGATGATTGGAGTATTGGCTGTACTTCTGCTGAGGAGAAGTTGGATGGACCGTGGAGAAATTGATTCATGCCAATGTATGAATGGTCCATTCCTTGAGAAATCACTTGAGGCTTGGAACCTTGAACATCAAATATATGGCTCTGTGGTTGGCGTGCCTGCAGTTGCATCATATTATTTTGACGGCTGTGGTGCTGTGCCTTTTGATCTTTGTGATTCTCCAAATTTGGCAACCCAGATATATTTACAGCCTTCATTTCAGATTCAATATGGGTAACATCTGAATCAGAAACTCCACTAGTTAAGACCTCATCCTCTAAATGAACATTTATAGAGTTTGGATGTCTTCCAAAAACCTGTGGCATGGCAGGCAGACCCTCTGTACTATCAAGAGATGATGAACTTGAAATGGGGGCAGTTGGAGGATCAGTGTTCGAAAATAGCCCCATATTATCTGCACTAGGAGTAGATGTAATGACATTTGACGTGCTAACAGAGGAATCGTGCAAGGAACTGGAATCAGCATCATAATCAACAGCTTCCTCTATCGATTCATGATTTAAGGAGTGAGCCCGATTATATTCAGGTGATGTAGTGCAGGAGTCATCTTCCTGAAAGGTAATAAATTTTGCAGTGACAGTCACATGAAGATAATAATAATGGAACAAGAAACTACTGATTACTCCGTATCAATTTTGAGTTTTCTTTATCACCAATGAAAATTGCATCTGTCAATAAACACCTTCTGTTTCATTCTAGAAACACACGTAAATAGGGGAGCTTGACATTTTGACAAAGAAATACACTCCAAGATATATCAAAAACAAAATAGTCTAATGAACAGAAAAATAGACATGTTCAGTAATTTGATAGCCTAAATATCATATGACTATTTGATAAGCCTATTAAGTACTGAAAACTTTCAGCAGTTCCTCCACGAAGTACAGTTGATAATGCTTAATTAGCTCCCACCCAATAAATAAACACCTAAACATCAGAGACAACATACTTTTCACTAAAGTGGACCTTTCAGCAAGAGACGGTTTTAAATCTTAATCTAAACTGACAAACTTTCCTTAAATTTTTCAGTTCAAAAAATTCAACTACTAAAAAGTTTTTTGCACTACTAACTCACCACTAAAAATTTTTCAGGGCTAAATTTTGTTTTTATCAAACAGCACCAAAGTATCTTAACTGTGATAATTTAAAAAAAAAAAAATTTAAGAAACATACTTTACCTGTAACAAATCAACTATACTTTTATGTTGCCCTGATAAAGCTTCACGCTGTCCAGACCAAAACCCAATGCTCCTGTCCGCCCAGTCATCAGGAGCCTGTTGGGGTGACCTATCGTCCTCAGACTCTTCCTCGTGAGTAGGAAGGTTACTTCGAGACAGGTGCAAGGAGCCATTGCCATAGTCATCAAAAGATGTCAATCTCCAATTATTGCCAATAGTACCAGGATGGTGAACCAGACGCCGATTCCCTAATGAAACAAGAGGTGGAGGGAGTCTTAGAGTTCAAATTGACAATTGAACAGTAATATGCCAAATAAACTGGATCAGCAAGAAATTGTTCAGACTCACAGTTGTCAACAGCACTGTTTAGACTTGCCGTGCTACTATTCAAACTGGAGTTCTGCTGGGTCATAAGGTTTTCAATAGCCACAAGTGAACCTTCAATGCTTGGGGGTGCACTTTCACTTCGATTAGGTACCACATCCCTCCCATTGCCTAAAAATCTTTGGCCCTTTAAGAGCAAACCCAGCTCCTCTGTGGCCATATTGGCAGATGATGATCCAAATATTGCAGCCTCCTTATGGGTGGGCCATTTTCCACTTGTTTCCATTATTCTAATGGGGCTCTCCGTCGCCATCCTACTTGAAGAACAATTTTCCCTTCTGTGGTATTGACAGTGAATGTCACATCCTTCTGAAAACCAGAACTTCTATCAATTTTCCCATTTGTCAATATAAAGGGCATAATGACGAGACAACTTACACAAGAAACACTAGTAAAAGACAAGATATAATAAGAGATAAGAAAGTAGGAAGCATTTGAAAAGTGCAAGAAGTAAAACTTATAATTAGCAATATCAAATAGTACTGATGGGTAGCACTAATGACTAAACAAATTAACCTAACCCCAAAGTAGAGGATCATATACCAAAATTACAATGAGAACTAATGAGGTTGGATTGTCTCAGAAATAATCTCACAGCCACCGAATAAATATCTTCCAAAATATCAGAGGAATAAACCATCAGAGAGCATTAATAGTTTCCCCTTACCACCAAATTAATAAATATAATTTACCAAAAAGGATGAAGAGAGAAAAATATACTAGATTTACACCTAACAGAACCAAAAATACAACATATCCAATTTCAAATTAGCAACATAATCAGGCATAACCTATGACAAAATGACACCTAATAAGACTTTGATATCTGAGCTGGGAACTTCCAGAATATGAAACAACAGAGCACCATAATCATTCTATCTATGCTATTCAATTATCAATCAGATGTCACAACTGTGCATGTGTGTAACATTTGTCATTTGTGACCTTGAATCTAGATAATCAACCTCCTAAGTATATGCACATAAAGAGAGAAGGGAAAGAACCACCAATAGAATATTTGGGAGTTCAAGTACAATAAAAAAAAGTTTAAAACGATAAGTAATAAACATTTTATACTATAATCAGATCCAATACAATATCAATATAAAATAAATTTGACAAAAACTAGCACAGCTAAAACATCAAATGCCAGCTAGAAAAACCTTGCAGTTAAGAAGGCACAATGTCATGAGATTAACACTACCCAATATCATAAAAGCATTTCTCAGTATAGCCCAACAGAAACAATGCCACTCAAGGTTATGTCATAAATGACTCACAAACATAAAAATTAACAAATTTTGCAAAATCCAACTCGGAATATGCAAATCTTTACATGTTGCAAATTGCAGTATTAGATTAAAAATCATTAGGGACAAACAGAGACAAAAGCAGAAAATATTCTGAATGATGATATCAGCTAATTAGACTTGGAATTATCCAAATTGAGTAATAGCAACAATCACTCCTCACATCTTTACATGTTGCAAATTGCAGTATTAGATTAAAAATCGTTATGGACAAAAAGAAACAAAAGCAGAAAATATTCTGAAAGATGATATTAGCTAATTAGACTTAGAATTATCCAAATTGAGCAATAGCAGCTTAGGAATACAATCACTCCTGTGTCAATAAAATAATAGAAGAGAGATGCAAGTATCAAAACAAAATTCCCAAAGTACCTCTAGAAAAGAACCTCAAACAGAAGACTAAAAAAATAAAAAAAGACGATATAAAGAACCTCTTTAATGTACCACACAGACATTATAATGTCCAAAACCCTTGCGCCAAATCTACACTACAATAATAAAAGAAACAGGTAAAACTACATTTTCAAGTCATCGGCCCCACTATGCAACAGATTAGAACTGAAAGACAACTCTTAATAAACATGCTTTATTGTAAAAATTACCCCAAAAACTTATTAAAAAAATAATTGAAAATTTTCCCCCAATAAAGTGGGCTTGACCTGCCTTTAATTTATTATTGTTGTTATTAGTAAGGCCGTCGCCATTGTTGTTATATATTTTCTTTTGATGAGTTTGACCTGTCTTCAATTTATCCTATACAACCTGCGGTTTGTGCCTCCCACCTCAGAACTTAAGTTCGTAAGTCAAGATCTTAATTTATATATTTTGATTACGAACAGATTAAACATTAGGTATGCCTTAGTAGCAGCAGTAACAATAATAGGAAGAAGATGAGAAGAAGAAGATGTTCTTATTTGGATGTAGGAGGGCACTGAATCAAAAACAATTCAAAAAGTACATGAATCATCCAGGCCAAATTAGCTGCAATTCATCCTGATATGTGTTATTTATCAAATATGGATGATTGTTAAAGGGGAAGTTGAGTGTTATTTATATGTTATCTACTTAGTTCATCTTGATATACTTTATTACTTATCTACCACACATGATTAATGTTTTGATTGAGTTGTGGTGTGCGATATCTCCACAAATGATCTAACATCATTAAGTTTTTTTTTTTACTTTTCGGATTGACAAAATGTAATCGGTTTAAGAATTGTAATTTTCTCTTTTATGTTTTGTCAAGATTTGCCAAAGGAATAAATTGTTAGGAAAATTTGATAATTTATGTTGGCAATTTTTTCCCAAAAGGCTGTAATTTTTCAACAGTTATTGTTGAGTCATGATTGAGTTGAGTGATTTATTGCTAGTCATGAAGAAAAAGACTCGAGAAGCCTCCCAACTACATCGACGTTGGAAGAAGTGTGCAATTCAAGGTATGTATTCATGCATATCATGCATTATATCTAAGCACTACACCTTAGAATTGTTTTTAAGTTTAGATATGAGCTTTACAATGGTTAAAATGACCTCAAATATGAGTTAATTTTGACTATAGGATAAGTTTACTAATGAGAATTACTATTTAGGATATTTCTAAACTTATTTTGATAATAAAAAATACGTTATTGTCAAAATCAAAATAAATCTGTCGGAAATCGCAAAACCAAATTCCAGTAGCTTGATCATTTGAACGGAGCACGAGCATTGTCTGAACGGAGTGGATCATTCAAACCGTTCATCGTTCGAATGTGTGTTGGTTTTTCTACGCCATTTTGTCAACAGCTTCTTAATTCATGCATAACCCTTTTCTAATTAGGTTAGGCTTTGTACACGAAATTTTAGTATATATAGGGTACTATGTATTGCCTAGACAAAATCCTAACCTCTTGAAACATAAAGATTCATTGAGTGATTTTAAGCTTTAGTTTTTTATATAGTCCGCTTGTTGCAAGGTTGTGAAACTTGTGATTGAGTTCTATATACCTAATGTCAAGTTAGCACACGTAGGTGCATATAGAAGGCTTAAGCACGAACTTTCATTGCATGAGATTTGCAAAGTGTTGGAGGTAGTGAATCTACGGGTCGTGGATGGTGCTAAAAGTGCAAAAGGCTAATCAAGTTTGAAGCAGTCAACGAGAAGATTCAAACAAACTAGCGGTAATCCACTAGAGGTGGCACGTTATTTGTTTGAGGATAACATCTTTGTTAACTTGTACTGTATTGATTAGTGGATCTTTTACAGATTGGTGTACGTTTTATCCCCCATGAGTGTTTTCCACAAAAACCTTTGTAAATCTATCTTCTATAGATGCATGTTTTTTTTTTGTCAGTATTATTATCTTGATATGGACATGAACTTAAGATCTTACATATTTAACAAGCAAATATTTTTTATAGTAATTTGTCTGATCTAAATAAGAATAATAAAATCAGTATTTCTTGTTAATTAATTAAACTTGATGTAAATATTTCCACACTTTTGGTAGACACTACTATCATTAGTTTTTAAATCCAACCGAAATTGTTGCATAACATATATTCCACAATACTGATCATGTCAACCGAAAATCTCCCCACATTCAACTATTAATTAAATCTAGGGTAAATTCAAGAGCACTTATCAAAAAAAAAAAAAAAAAATCTAGGAAAAATTCAAGAGTGACTTAATTGGATTTTTCAGAACAAAATTTTGAAAGGTCTAGGGAGTCGGGAATGTTAGATATTGGAGTGAGTTCAAGTGCAAGCTATGATGCAAAGAAATCTTAAAACTCTAGGTATATATTTTTTACTATATTAGGATTGTGAAATGAAATTAGCATAGAAGGTTGAGAAATAAAAAAGTTGATTAAAGCAAAAATTTCTAGAAAGAATATGAAAAACTAAGGGCAATGAAGTATAAAAGTAGGGAAAGGATAGGATTCCATCAACTCTCAATAAGAAAACTTCCTGAGAGGCTAACCTAATTGGGAAAAATAGAGTTTCACCTTTAATGAAGTTAAGATTCCCAACACAGAAGTTACAAGAGAGGAACAAAACTTTGATATTCATTGATTTTCAAACATAGAAAATCACAACAGTATTCATAAAACTCTAAATTGGTAGTCTAACCAAAATAGATTTATTCTCAATTCAAAACTTCTAAAACAACAGCTACAACTGTAAGTTACAGGTAAAACTAAACTAGTTAAGAGGACCCAGATCAGAATAAGAAATTTTTCTAAAAATATAAATAAAGATTCCTAAGAAATTAAATTCTGTTTGCCAAATATACCAAGCCTCCACAGAATAAAAGGAAGAAAACCAGCTTTGTTTCAAAACCTCTTCTTGCAAATACTTATTGGTTGATGGATTTGCGTACCACCAGTAGGGCCCACACTGGTCATGAAACACCCTGCCCCCAAAATAAATGAAAAAAAGAAGCTTTTTATATGCTTTTTTTTTTTATAGTAAAGTATTTGTCTACGTATTAAAAGGTGCCTAAAGAAGGCAAACCCGTATGCAAAAAATATTTTCAGGAGCAAAAAAAATGACATTTTTAAAGATATTCTTCTAGGGTCTGCTCCAGTTCACAGTGATTGCCTCACTATTTTGCTAATTCTCCAACTCTTTCTGTTTTTTTTTTAGGCCTACTAATAATCAAATCATTAAATTCTATGCCACTTCCAATTCTACCAAGCATTAATTCTGGCATTCCAGCAAGCCTGGTCTTGCATAATAGGCTTGCATGACTTCCATTAATGCTGTCAGTTAAATACAGAATTAGCACACCAATCACTATCCTGCAAGCATATTCAGAGTTCTAAAACAACATAATTGAGTTGTTTAGAGCTGACGGCAGCATAATGTGGAATTGGGTAACCAGGATAGAACCCCACAGTTGTTAGCCTGACAATTCGATATATTTTCTCCCTTTTGATCAACAATTTCGCATCAAGAACATCAGGTTTTCAAATTAGACAGAACCAAAATGCACTGGTTTTTGCTCCCATAAGTATGTCATAATAACTATTATCAGGGATTTTTAACAAATATTATAAATTAGATTGATAAAAATAGTTTTAAAGATATTTACAAAGGTTAAGTGCAAGGATCGTGCTAAAAAAATCCTCTAAATTCCAAGAGTTTGAAGTTGTTAACGCCATATTTAATATCCTCTAAATTGTTTCAGTATCCTCTAAATTAATAATATGTATCATTAAATTCTGCAGAACAAAAAGCATAATTAGAACGACTCCGCACCCAATTTATGTTTTATGTAATTCAAAACCATTCTCAACATCAAAACAAAACACAAGTATTCATTACATCACAAATAAAATCTATTTCTTTTAAGTTGTTCTTTTCATCAAAATAAATCGCTGATAACATAACTTCCACTAACTGAGTTTAATACAACTACATGGTTTAGTTTACTTTAATCGTTTCCATCTTTATTAAACTATAAAATAACATAAAAGTTCAAAATTTTACTCCCTTCTTCTTTTCCTCTGTATTCTAAGCAACCAAACAGACAGACGAAATTCTTCAATATTGAACAGATAACCTCGAATAAACGATGTATACGAGCAAAATCAGTTGAATAAACCAAGCAATAGTGATAAAGAGAAGCTTGCAGAGCTTCAAAAATGTTACGGAATTAATTAGAAACTTCGAAGACAAAAGCAACTTTGAAACCCTAAGTTCAAATTTCACTAGAGAAAGTTGAGCAAATGATGAAGATTCTTACCAGCTAGTTTCTGGAACTGATGGATTTTAAAGTCCAAAACCCTAGATCCTTTTTCGAGAGAGACAGAAGGTCTTTCGAGAGAGGAACAGGAGACTGTGCTCCCGAAAATGATCTTGGTGGGCTTGGTCAGAGACAGAGTGACATTTATATTGGTTGCCATAAAGAGGAAAAAAAAAGCGCTAATTCCAGACAATGTTTTTACTAAGTTTCATGTGATGTTTGCTTTTGTCTTAAATTATGAATAGCTGCTATTATGGCACAAACGACAATATCTAAAAGTGGCCAAAGACATACTGAACTGTACGCATAAAAACAAACAGGAGCGACCTGATGGAGCACGACGTTATTCATTTTTTGTTTCGTAACGTATTGACCAACAGTGAGGCTTAACTCTTAATATTAGTGTCTTTTGTTTTTTTTATGCTTCGAGTTTGGATTAAAAAATTTAAAGAATAAAGAAAATATTGTGATAGAGAAATAAATAAATATCTTAATATGATATTTAAATAAAAGAGAAAAAATAAGATTTAAAAAAAAAGAATGAGCATTTCTCCGATCTCTTCAAGAGTTGAGAGATTTGGATAACAAAAAAATTTTTAATAAATTTTTTAAAATATCAAATGTACCATCAAATGTTTGTATTAAAAATTAGAGTTTTTATAACAAAATAAATTTAATTATCAAATAATTTATATACTTTCTTTTCTTTTCTCTTCAGTATCATTCAAATAATAAATAGTTATTTTCTTCTCATTTCTCACTTAAATAATCAAACAAGTTGAAAACTTTTTTTTCCTTTTCCTCTCTTTTCTCTTCCATTTTAAGTTATTCTTTCTTTTCATTTCTTTCCAAAACTTCTAAATAAAGGCTTAATGATGCGAGTATCTCGAGCTTTCTCATATGACAGTGTATGATGCAAGTGTCTAAAGTTTTGCCTCACTAATTTCAGAAGTATGACAATCTTTCGTCTTAATCACCGTAGATAGTTATGACCTTTGGAGAATGACGGTCCTCTATCTTATCATACCAAATAATTATGACTTCTAGAGAAAGACCCCTTAGGGGTGGTCCTTAAAAGAGTTACATTTCATGAGATTTGAACTTAGGATTTGATGTTTATTAGACACTTATCCGACAACTTGTTAGACTTCTAGAGAAAGATTCCTTGGAGGTGGCCCTCAAAAGAGTTACATTTCATGAGATTTGAACTTGGGATTTGATGTTTGTTAAACACTTATCCGATCACTTGTTACCACTTGAACCAACACTTATTGGGGTTGTTAGGGAAAATGGGTTTTTAGAATAAATTATTGGTCAACTTTGAGCTAAAATAAAAGTGAGTCCTACACATTATTTGTGGTGGGTCCACATAAAAATGTGTTTTCCTCCCTGAATAGATTAAAAACATATATTTAGTTGTTCAAAATCATTAAGAGGTGAATAAAAAATTGATTCTAAATATTACCACTTAAAAATATTAACAAGACTTAAGATTGTGAAAAGCTTGAGACGCATACAAGTTGGACAGAGGACTTTTAAAGATTTTACATACAATTACCTTGAATAAGAGTTTGGGTCTCAAAAGGCACCTAAGTTTTGTGGATGAGAGAGAACCAAGCCTAAGTTGGATTCACCACACGCGTGCCCCACTTCCACCCCACATATATATATATATATATATATATATTTATTTTGAAGAAGGGTTTGGGCCTCAAGAGGCACCCAAGTTTTGTGGATGAGAGAGAACCAAGCCTAAGTTGGATTCACCACACGCGAGCCCCACCTCCGCCCCATATATATATATATATATACATCTATTATTTATTTATATTTTTCAAAAATGATGTCAATTTTGTTGCTGGTTGAAATAATGCAAAACATCTATAAATACCCTACGTCTTTCATAGCATTGCATCAATTCGAAATCTTTCTTCCTGCATATTTTGTGAGAGAGTTCAAGCATATTGTTGGTGCGTCAAACGCACATGATTGCAGTGTTTATATAATGTGTGGTCAGATTATTGTATCCTGAAAACTAAGTGTTCAGGGACTGGTAAGCACCACTGCTAATGATGTAAATTATGATCAATTCTGATTCTGTAACTTTTACTGTAAATTTGAATTATAATTTTTCATATTTATTTACTTCGGTAAAGTAGTTTATGTTCTACAGATTCTGCTTTATAGTTTCTGTTTTTACCAATCTTATATTGTTTTTGTTTTCAAAAATAATTTTGTATTTCAAAAGCAGTTTCTGTTTTTCTTAAAATTAAGTTATGTTTTTTAAAATAAAACTGATACTATCTTTCTAACATGGGTTGTCTTAACTGTAGAGTTGCTAAAATTAATTGGGTTAATCTATTATTTTTAAGAGAAAAAAATGGTAAAAGTCATTTCTTTACATGTCAATAATTAAATTTTTATTAATTTCTAAATTATAAAAGATGTCTATGTAATTTTTTAAAATTATTTTAACTCTAACTTTGGTTGGAAGAGGGCATGATTAAGGAAGGGAAAGTCTAATTATTTGGGAAAATTAAGTCATAAAACTATCACACTACGTGACTTCTATAATAATTTTATTATCTATGAGTTTTATTAGACCCATGGATGGTGGAATCACCCTAAAAGTCACATTGAATAACTTTTTCATTTGAGTTTTTGATTCAAACAAAGTTGTTGTGATACAAATTTCATACTCCCAAGTAATTTTCTACTTATTTCTTACACCCAAGTTATTTAGAAAAAAGATGCCGCCTTTTTGTTGGGTGACTTTTAAGTTTCAAAAAAAAAAATTGAAAATTTTTTGAAAATTTTTGTAATTAATTTTTTAAAAATTGTGAAAATGCATTTAGATATGATAATCTAAATAATAAAAAATTAAAATGAATAGTTTGCCAAATGCGTATTCCACGTTTTTAAATTAAAAATCCGTTTTTAAAAACGTAAATAAATGAAGCTTTTTATCGTTAATTAAGTATCTGTATTTTAAACCAAAAAGTCTCTTTAAAAGACGCATTTGGCATAAATTTTGGGTTGAAAACGTCTCTTCACGAAGAATATGGATTGGAAAAATAAATATCAAATTATGTAAGAGTGAAAATGTTGCTTCAAAATAATGTTGGTGGAATCACAAACTCCATTTTCATTATATCGGCCCTTGGGAAATGTCAAAATTGGTTTAATAGAGTATAAATGAATTGGTTTAAATTATTTGATATTGAAATATGTTATGCATAACACTTTTTCCTGTCATTTTTTTTTATTTATTTTTATATAAAAAAGTGATACTATTATAATAAATATATGTGATAAATGAGATGAAAAACTTATTAGTTATAACATAAGTATGTGATAATTGGTAAATAATTTTTGGTAATTACAAGATTTGTATATATTAATAAAATATACTTAAAACTTGAAGAAAGTGGAATCACAAAGTTAAATTTTTCATTAAGCGAAACTAAAGTGAACTGAAAAGGTCTAATTGCAGCGTATAGTCGTTATGTAGCAAGTTGATTAGGTGAAACTCAAAAAAAAAAATGAAATTCAACTGATTGCTTTTACACTAAATTGGTTTGATTCTTCTGGCATTTTGTTTCAGACTTAATTTGAGAACTGATCAGATCCATTGATTTTAGTTTTATTTTAAGTGAAATCATTTAGTAAATGGAACAACTTTCAAAGTAATATGCAATACAGCACATTGTCTTAGGACTTTATTTTATGAAACATTGATAAAATACATTTACACTATTCACTATATTTTGAAAAATCATATTTTTTTCATACTTTCTAGTGTTGTTTAAAAGTTAAAAGGCTTTTCAAAAATTAAGAAATAAATGATACTTCGAGGAACTTAACAATAATTGTAGAAATACATTAAGACGAGTTGGTTAAAATTTCTCCTTTTACGTGACAGGTCAAAGTTCGAATCTCATGCCGCATACACACAATAAAAAAAAAAATCTCCTCCCTCATCGCTGTATTAAAAAAAAACTTAACAATAATTACTTCATGCTTTTTTTTGCTAATCCGAACCAATCCCACTGACCACAATCTTTGGTTGCATGGCCAGGTTGTAAATCAGGATCTTCTTTCACAGTTATTTCATGCAAAGTTTTACTTGCCGAGAGGGTGACCCCGTAGAGAGTTGCATTTTATGAAATTTGAACTAGGGACTTCGTGTTTTTAAGTACGAAAAAAATAAAAACAATTTACCTCATGATTTTTTAAATTGAATAATAATATAGTGTTATATCATTTGAGATATAAAATTTAAAATATAAATTTGAAAAATTTAATGTTACTCTTTTTTGGGGATATGTATAAATGAAATGTGGACTATTTTAATGGACAGATAAGAGTAGTTAGAAACATTAATTCAATTTCTGCGCCTATCAATCAATGATTACTTTAACCATGACATTCTATTTTGGTTTTCCTTGTAAAGTTGCCGGCTAGTTTGCTTAAATCAGATTTTTTTTTTGTCAAGTATAATCATTCTCATTATATTATAAAGTCAATAAGTTTCTTAATTTTAAATTCTGAAAAAGTTAATTACGCAAACCCAATAATAAGATAAAGCCTAACCCAAAGTTGAGAGAAGTAAATAAATTACATATCTACTCCTCGTGGAAGGAGTGAGAATATAACACATGACCTCTCAAAAACTGAGAGAAATAAATAAACTATACATCTATTTCTAGTAGAGGAAGTGAGAGTATCACTCATGACGTCTCATTGAAAGAAATCACGAATTACCAACCAAACTAGTCCAATTGACTCCTTAAATCAGATACTTTGGATTAATCCCACTTTGGTTGGGAGTGACTATCCACCTTTTGATTAAATTATACACTTCAAAAACAAAAAATTAGACCTTAGCAAAAAATGTCTAAACGCAATTTATAATATCTTGTGTACCAAGTTCATCAAGTGTTAGTCAAAAAAGGAAAGCCAACTTGATAACTCTCAGATTGGTTTGGCTTGGGTTTGGTTTGGAGACATTTTGATTCAATCTTAATTTGTAAACATATACTCAACGCTATTATAATTAATATTTAATAAGTTAATAATTTCTAATAATTAATAAATTTTTAAAGAATCAACTTGATTTTATGATGAATAATTAATAATTTTTTACTAAATAATTTTTTTAAAAAGTAGAAGAATTATTTATAATATTAATTATTAGAGAAATAAAATAGTTAAATATGTACTTATATCTTACATTTATACTTTTGAATGGCTATTCCTACAAGTGTATTTTTTATAATTATATTTTTTAATTCAACATAATTACAGTAAAAATATTGTAAGTGAAAATTTATGATATCTGGAAACACAATTTCTTTACTTAAAATGGATATTAGTAGTTTTTTTTATGTCTTATGTTAGTATTATATTTATTTTTTATTCAAAAACTAAAATGTTGTTGAAAAGTTGCATATAGTAAACCCTATTATAATTAATAAACATGGGAGAGAGAAAAATTATTAATTTTTAGAATTATTAATGATTAAGTTTTCATTGTTCCTTATATTTACAATTTAAATGACTTTCAATGTGAAGAGAAGACTTTGTATAAAATTTTTCAATGACATTTCAATCTTTCATAAAAAAATAAATACAATGTTTCAACTTAAGTTATTAAAAAGACTCTTAATGTCGTAATTTTTCTTACTTACAATATTTTTACTCCAACTATGTAGAATTAATAAATATAATTACAAAAACATCTTATAAATGAAAGAAGAAGAAAAAAATATATATATATATATGACTATTTTATCTCTCTTTCAATTAATATTATAAAGGAATTTTTTGAAAAAAATTAATTATTAGGTAATAGAATTATTAATTATCCACCATAGAACGAAGTTAGTTCCTTGAAAATTTATTAATTATTAGAGATTATTAACTTATTGAATATTAAGGTTTCATTTTGTATCGTAAATCATTTAATGTAAGAAATCTTGTTGGTCAATGAAAGTACAAAAAAACTTAATAACTAATCATTTTAATAATTAATAAATTTTTAATTTGCCAAGTCTGTTTATTATAAGAGGATTAATTGAAATTCATAGACATGGGATATGTTTTCAATACATAGCTAGCATCAAATTTCATCGGTAGAATTACATATTATAAATAAAGGCCTCAAAAATTACTAAACTATAAGATCATAATGGCAGTAGCATGGAGAAATAAAAAATTATCGTCACATGGTATTTTTTTTTCCTGAACAAGACATGAATAGTGTTTTTTATTAGGCTACTATGTGTTCGGTTTTGTGAATTGATGATATCGTTTTTGTGTTGGATAATTAATGACTAGGATCTTCTGCCAAGGTATCTGCAAAAAAGGGTTAAAGGATCACTAAAGAAGGTCCGGTAAGGGAGTCTTCGACCATAAAACTAGCAGATTGAACAAAGAACTACTACATCAAATATGGGGAGTTCAAAATGCATACCTGTTTAGGTTGAGGCCCCCCTTATTTTATGGACAGTGGATTTTCTTATTGTTAAGATCTTCCCCAAAAAGGCAAGGATTCGTATTAATCTCACAATTGGTTAGTTTCTTTACTAGTCTAAACCATTGAGCTCTTGTATACGTATCTCAGCACTGAGCGATGAGATCTGAAAGTTAAATTTCTAAACTGAACTACCACATGTCATTTCCACTTAGTGGACTGAAGTTTGGGTATACTAGCTACTCCCCCCTCAAGACTTAGATCTAATGATCTGAGGCCAAGATTTCGAGATCCAAGCTCAATACTAACCTTTCAATTACAATTGTTGGTTTGTATTGTCACGCCCCGAATTTCCAACCAAACCCGGGGACGCGACTAAAGCGAAATAAAAGAAGAAAATAAATAGACGCATAAATAAATAAATACCAATTTAACTGATTTAGATACAAGCCTACATACATTCCCGTTTTAAAAAAATTTCAGCAGAACCTCCTTTGTTTTTCGAGCCTTTTTTCCCCTGATAATCACAATATATCATATATATACAAACACATCACAATCCATCCTCACTCGATGGCCACAACTTTATCAAAGTTAAATATACATCGCTTACTTATACAACCGAAGACAATTAAATAGATACACACGTACATACGTTCACTTCGGTCAATATATATATACATGTCTTTGGGCTTAAGCCCGTACATCATAATACATGCCTCACGGGCCAAATATCCTTCTAAGTTCGGGTCTCCTCCACTCTGTGAGACTTCCTCAAGTCTCAGGTGTCTGGAGTGTCATCTGAAAAATGTTGCCCACGAATGGGTCAGCTCAACTGCTGGTATGATACAATGCTAATGCAAGGAACAAAATGTAAGGCGTGCCATGTGCAAGTGTACATTTATCTCTATATGCCTTCTAAATCATCTATGCATCGCAATAATAACAATCCACGTGCCTTCCACATCATCTATGCAATATAACGACAATAATCCGCATGCTTTCCAAATCATGCATACCACATAATGGTAATGAATCCATATGCCATCCAATTGTCCATGCAATGTAATGACAATGCACATGAACCACCCACACAACTATATGCCACATGACAATGCATATGAAACACTCACACAACTCTATGCCACATGACAATGCATATGAAACACTCACACAACTCTATGCCACATCCATGTCCACTCCATGCATGTTATGTCAACACCATGCATGTCATGTCTCGGTTTACGGATCGCTCCCGATGGGTACCCGAGTAACCAACACCTGTTCACGGATCGCTCCCGTTGGGTCGCAGACACCAATGCAATGGCCAATTTTGGGTTTTTCACCACAAGATCTACACCCTCATAATGCACAGCACCTCGTGCTCAACCCACACTATGTCATCAATGAATTACACTATGCCAAATGCCATGGTTCCACCATGCAATGCCACATTCTCAACAAAACATTTCTTGCCAACCCGTGCAATATGCTTTCAATAATGCAGCATATTTAAAGCAACAATATCATCCAAATCTCAAAACTTCTTCCACAAGCCTGTATGCCATGAGCAGTCAAATTAAACACATGCTCGATTCACACATTCACAATCTCATTAAGTCACAAAGAACACATAACTCCATAATGCACCAATATATCAAACTATCGCACCTTCCAAAACGCATGATATATCGACACAAAAATAAGCCAAAACATAATAATTCAAACTCAGAGGTAAGATCCATCTTCACTATAGCGACAAATCATCAATTAATTCAAAGCACATATCAGAGTGCATAAGTTATCAATTCTAGATTCTTCAAGCAAGTATATCCTACGTGATTTCCTAATCATCAAATCAACACATGTACAAATCAATCAACATGCAAATCATTCCTAAACTTACTCCTATTCCTTACTTAGCAAAATATCATACCTGATAGGGTTGGTCACAACCCTAGTAAACTGTGTCCACTATGCAGTCCAACTAATCAGTGAACAACTCAGTCCTCCTACAATGTCGGTCTAGGAAGTCAAGTCGCCTTTTCCTTCCCCTTCAGAGTTCCTAACATTCACAATTCACATCTCAATAACTCAACACAATAAAAAAAATAAAGAAAATTCCTCAATGATTTTAAGGACACTTCAAAGTCTTTCACCCACTTACTGACCATCTAACAAATCTCAAATCCAGCCATGAAATCACCTAATGATTTATCACAATGGCATCATTCACATATCACCCGTACCACAATGCAATTTAATAACCTATTATTCCCCCAAGGTTATTCTAACTCATCGGAGCCTACCAGTAGCCTACAATATCAATATCAAAGTATGAGAATCCATCTCAAAATATATTAATGACTTGTCCCATTTAGACATCGGGTTATTTCAGCACATTTAATTAAATTAATTAAATTATTTAATTTACACGGACAAGTACTCACAAACTATAAATTTTCAAAAGCCTTTAGCTCAAGGAACCTATAGTCAACATTCACCATTAAATGTTTATTACATAGATTTTCTATCACTGAATCCATGATTAAAAAGATATACAGAAATTCAAAGAACTATCACATAGTTCCATAAGGTTAGCCAGTTTTCAAATTGAAACAAGATAAATTCAATTTAAAGTTGGCTCAAATGATTAAATGGATAGAGCCCTATGGGTTCAATTAAATAATCCATCACATGTCACATGTCACAAGGTGTGTCAACATGTACATAGGCTCACAATATAATAATACAACTCTATCAATGAATTAAACACCAATCAAGGCAACAAATCACTCAAAAACATCCAAAAACACATATATGCCTAAACTACCAACTCTAAACTTTTCAAAGGGGCTATCACCTAGGTGCTTTCTTAACCTTAATTATACACTTACAGCAGTTGAAACTTAATTAAAAACACAAGGGAACTTAAATCTATTTCTAGATTAGTACTACATCATACCTAAAATCAGTTTTTCTTAAACTGAGAAGGCTGTACTTTCTGGATGTCTAAACTGTTCAGTGAGTCCATAGTACTCGTTGAGCTGAACACTTTCTCAGAAGGAAGTTCGGCCAAATTCCCACTTGAAATGTGTGTTCCGACAGCTTGAAAATGTGAAATTTTAGGGCTTTTCTCTCCCTCTCTCTATACGGACGAGATTCCTGAAATCTCTGAATGTATATGTGACAAGGATGGACTAGATGAGCTGTATTTATAGTGGGGAATCAAAGGGGCAAGGGAAAATGACCATTTTGCCCTTAATGAGGCCGTAACCCTGTTACTCTACAGCTCATTCCTAAACGCTTCAAATTGAAATTATGTTTTAACCAATGTTCATAAAATTATTTTAAATGAAAATTATTAGAAGGAAACATTTTCATTTGAGGTCGGCTTAGACCCATTCCACCCGAGTCACCCGAATACCCTTTTTGTCCAATTCCGGAAACCATTTCCGTTTCGGTTAATTTTCGTACAGCGGATACTTCACATTATTATAAGCACTTTACTCTTCTATGACACACTCTAAATATGTCTCTAAATAGGTCGTTCGGTGAAAACAGTGTAAAAAGGTACTTTACCGATAAAATCGACAAACGTGATAAACTATGCATGCAAAGTGTTCTATCTCAAAAACGAAAAATTTACCCTCATTTTTTCGGATCTCTACAGTATTTCGAAGGACCAACAATCCTATCGCCTTGTGAGACGATTACGCATTTATTGCACACCATCTCAATTAAAGACGTCGTTTTAGAATCCAAGGGCAATCATTACCCTTCATTAATATCAAAAAATTTGTCTATAAGAGCACCATCCTATTTTTAAAAGGAAATTTCTGATTTTCTGACTGCTAAGATCACTTAAGGTGATTTTCGATCAAGCCCATCCACTTTTGGCAACGATTTTCAAGTAGGTCTTACACACTTCAATGAGGTCAGAATTCTCCTCCTTTCTCTTTAATACTTATCTTTATCTTTATCCTTTTATTTTTTATCTTTCAACCAAAGTAAATAACATGTTTACACAAAAAGAGGAAAACCTTAGGCTTAGTATGTCAAACCTGACAAAATCTGAAAGGACTCGAGAATTTGAAGAACCCAATTCTAAGGAGGTTGATAGTGTCGAGAGTAAGGACACCTCTGAACCTAGGGACCTTGAGGCCAGCCATTTCACCTCAGATAGTTTAGATATATTGAAGGTCACCTACAATATCCCAATGATTGTAATCTGTAGGGTCCCTGAATCTTTTGAACGCTTAAACACCCTAGGATCTTAAAAGATATGTATATAAAGAGAATTTTTTGAATTAGGATTTAGGTTTTCCTTTCATTTCTTCCTTAAACGTTTCTTTCACTTTTACAGTATTTGTCCTACTGACTTAAATGTTAACTGGTGGAGGCAGCTAATGGCTTTTTTGGTATTATCTTTATAAAATAAAGTAGAACTCGATCTTTACCTTCTAAGGAGCAACATGGACCTCAAGAAGAGTTTAGAAAGACTATATTACCTTTCCTTCCCATTTCAATACAAACAACTTACCTCGGCCCCTTCTTCTAATAAAACTTGGAATAAGTGGTACTTCTTCGTGAAAGGAGCTCTAGAGGATGCTAACCATACCGAGCTTAACTCGGGGGTGATCCCTCGGATCCCAAGCTGGACTTATGAGATACATGCCCTCTATTTTTATCTTTTCCATATTTGCATCCGTCTTTTTAAACTGATCATCTATGCTTTTGTCCTAACAACTCAAAATACCAAAGGCTACACCAAGCTAACTGGTGATCGACAAAATAAACTTCGGAAGGTTCTAAAATCCACGTTGTGAACTCATAGCAAGGTTCTGAGTGTGAAGAGATTAGTCAAGGTAGGAATGATTTAAACTTCATATATGGACCCCTAGAAGCAAGTTCTTTTGGATTTCGCCCCTTCAGAAAAAATAGGGCAACAATTGGAGAACCCAGTGCCTCGATTTCAGCAAAAAGAATGATGTTGGCAGATGAATCATCTCTGGAGAGGACTAGGACTAAGGAACATGCCTACCCTACCGAGGTAGCACTAACCCTCGGAGAGACTAAGGATTCAAATGTTCGAATTATTGATGTTGCTGGGACCTTGAACCCTTCAAAGACTAGTCGTGGTAAGGATGCTGCTACTACTATCCTAGAAGAGCACGACCCTCCAATGTATTCTATTGATGATGCCCTCAAGATGGTTTGAGACTTGAGATAGAGCAAGGTCCCTGAAAGTTGGCCCAAGTCAGCGTCACTTAGGTTATTCATGCTAGGTTTATTTCTCTATCAAGGGTAAGGATCTTACTTGTCACCTCTTGATCCATATTTTCCATAATTAACGATTTTTTTATAGGAATGTCACATTATGGCCGCCTTGGGGAGGATTAGATATAAATCCCATGATTTGGAGGCTTAGCTTCAGCTTCAGCTTCTAAGTGCCATTATAGTTGCCAACATGATCGACAACCTGAAGAAAAAGCTTAAGGATACGAAGGTGAAACTTAGAACTACCTGGTCCACAACTGATAACCTTAAGAAGCAGTTGACAGAGTCCTCCACTACCATGTCACTTCGGGATTTAGAGATTACCTAGCTAAACAATGAGGCTATCAACTTGAAGAGACAAGTCTCTGTACTGAAATCATATTTGTCCATTACTGAGACTGTTACTTTCGAAGCTGAGAAAAGACATCACTTAGAAGTTGAGGCTGCCAAGGTAGCGGCAGTTGAAGAATAGAAAAACAAGATTCTAAAGCTTGGGAAGAGGTTTGTCTCTAATGGTTACAACCTTTGCCTTAAAAAGATGGTCTAGACATATCCCGAAATTGACACTATTGGTTGGTCCCTTGATATGAAACTAACCTAGAAGGGGGGGAAGGGAAGGGGGTTGAATAGGTTTGTACTAACTTTTTCAATTCTTTCAAATCTTTAACCACAACACTAACAACTACGAAGATGGCACAATATATGAATTATAAGTCAATCAATATTCAACAATTATGCACAATTTAATCATAAGCTCAATTCATCCAATGTAGTAATTATATAGTGTTCAACATACAAACCATTCAACACAAGCCTAATTGATCTACTAATCTAATTCAAATGCTAATTTCACAATTCAAGTAGAAATTAGTTTATGAGATCAATTTTCAATTCCACAATTCAATTTACTATCCAATTACTCAATTAAGGTTTTCTATTATTCAATTGATGTTCAAATTTCATAACTTATGAAAACTTAAATCTCAATTTAGCGGAAGCATTCAATTCTAGAAAATTAGAAATTGTAAAGCATGAAGAGTAAGAGAAATTGCAAACCGAAGTGATGACGGATAAACCACCACGAAAAACAATTCATGGTATAAAACTCTAGAGCCGGCCATGCTCATGGAAGAGTCCACCATGAGTGAGATTGAATTACAATGCGATGAAGAACCGGACTTAGTACCTCAAGCTCCATTCTACTTCGTTCCGTCTTCAATCTCCATTGAATCCACAAGCTTCCTCCATAGTTAGAATCTTCATACAACTAGACACTCCTTATAGTCTCAAAATCCTCCAATCGATGCTCTTCATAGTTGCAACTCCTCGCAACCTCAGAGTCCTCTTATTTTTCAACAATTGAATCCACAAGGTTGAACTCACAAACTCGTCAATGGGAATTGAAATGGAATTGAGGTTCTTTGATTGACTTGGATCATGTGATGTGATAAAAATCAATGAATGATAAGAGTAGAGATGTAAATAATATAAATGTATGAATGTTCACTCATGAAAACCCTAAATTCTCTGAAGTATTTAGCTCTTACAAACTCAACTCTCTCTAACTTTATTCTCACTAATCTTAAATTGAATTTTCGTGCATTTATGTCATAAAGATCGGATCTCAAAAGAGGCTTGAAAATAGAAAATGTTTCTATTTTTTCGTAGAGTTAGTTCGAACAAATCCATAGTTCGTTCGAACAATCACCATTTGTTCGAGCGAATATCAAACGAGCAAATATGGAGGTTGCAGCTCTTTGTTTGATGCAGTCCTTTCGAATGAGATTGACCAAGAAAGAACGAGCACCACAGTTGTACGTTCGAAAGAGCCAATGATTCGTTCAAACGAGCAACAAAGAGTTGCTTATTCTCGACTTACCTTGTGAACTTAATTTTCTTAAGTATTTTCAAATATGTATTTTTGAGAAAATTGTTTCACAACACAAGTCAACTACACACGTGATGACAAGATGTCAACTATATGCTATGCAAGCAATGTCTGAGTATGTGAGATCCAAATCAAAATAAAAGTCCAAAATTTCTAAATTACCCTTCATGAACTATGTCGGTCGGTAGATGTGTACGACAATGAAGCTTGGACCATCTTGGAGTAGAATGGGACATTGAGCTACTCTAAGCCTAGGACTAATGTAATGATTACAATCAAATCACGTTTTGTTCAACCGGATTAGCCAATTACAATATCGAACCCCTTGATCCTAACAGACACGGAGATGCTGGAACACATAGAGGTTTCTGATGTGGAGAGTGATAAGTATGAAGAGGAAGAGGATCCCAAGAACCCTACTATTCCTCCTACCCCCTAGTTTTTTGGATGAACTTTCTTTTTCTCTCTTTTTGTAATGACCTTTGTTTTTGGTCTTTTCAAACACTGCTTAAGTATTTTTTATTTGAATACACTTATGGTCTTTCTCATGAACAAAATTTTATTTAGATCTGTAGTATCTCACCTTTTTGGTTTGAGTAGCTTAGACTTACCAGTCTCTTTAGTACCATAGCATTCCAATCTTTTTTTTAAGCTACTTTAATCTTCAGAGCTGTAACATCCTGAGCCCAAAGGATTCATGGAATTTAAAGATAATTTTTTCTTTTAACATCCCGAGACCAAAGGTTTCGTGGAATTTAAAACTATTTTTTTTCAAAACTGTAACATCCCAAGCTCTAAGGTTTTATGGAATTTAAAGCTAGTTTATTCCTCAGAGCTAAAACATCCCGAGCCCTAAAGCTTCGTGGAATTTAAAGGTAATTTTAATCTTAAGAGCTGGAACATCTTGAACCCAAAGGCTTCATGGAATTTAAAGCTAATTTTTTCTTGAGAGCTAAAACGTCCTAAACAAAGGCTTCATGGAATTTAAAGCTAGTTTATTCCTCAGAGCTGTAACATCCTGAGTTCAAAAGCTTCGTGGAATTTAAAACTAATTTAAACCTATCGATACTTGTAAGCTATACAAGATTTTATAGGTTGTGAATATTTAGAGATCTTTATTGATAATATCTTTTCAAATGCTTTATGTTCCAAGGCCTCAAAACTAGCTTCCCATTGAGCTCTTCCAAATAATAAGTGGTTGGTCTACAGATTTTTACTATACGGTAAAGACCTTCCCAGTTAGGGGATAACTTCTTTGAACCTAGTTCTTTGGTATTTGGGAAAACCCTTCTAAGAATGAGATCTATAACCTCGAAGTTTTTGACTGCTTTGTTGAAATATCTGGATATTCTCTGTTTATAGGAGGACATTCTAATCTGGGCTTGTTCCATTTTTTCCTTTTAAAAGTTCTAAATCTTGTGAAAGAAGAAAGTCATTCTGATCTCACTGATGCATGTTAGTTCTGAGGGAAGGCAGGCCAATTTCTACTGGCATGATGGCCTTAGTTCCAAATGTCATGGAAAATGGTGTCTCACCAGTGGGAGTTCGTTTGGTGGTTCGATAGCCCAATGAACCCCTAGTAACTCTTTAACCCACTTTGCCTTTGCAATTTCTAACCTTTTCTTGAGAGCCTACAAGATAAATCTACTAGTGACTTCTACCTGACCATTGGCTTGAGGGTGCCCCGAAGAGGAGAAATGTTAAAGTATGTGGAGATCGGTGTAGAATTATTTGAAGACTTTTCCTTGGAACTGGGTCTCGTTGTCCAAGATCAGAACTTTAGGTATTCCAAACCTGCATATTATATCTTTCCAAGTAAAATTCCTCACTTCAAACTTTGTTATTTTGGCTAAAAGGCAGGCCTCTACTCATTTAGTGAAGTAGTCTATAGCCACGAGAAGAAATCTTTTATTCTAAACTACCTTAGGAGAGGTCCAATGATGTCTATCCCGCACTAAATAAACGACCAGGGGCTTGGGATTGGGATCATCTCCTACAGAGGTTAATGTTGATAAGGCGTGAACCTCTGGCACTTGTCTCACTTTTTGACATTCCATTTGGCATATTTCTGCATAGTTGGCCAATATACACCTACGTGAAAGCTCGGTGGGACAAGGTTCTTGCTCTATTGTGATTTTCACATATTTCTTCATGTATTTCCCTTAGCACATAGTTTCACGCCCCAAATTTCCACAAACCTGGGGATGAGTGAAATGAAATAAGAAAAGTAAATGAAAGGTCATAAGGTGGATTTAATCGATCATTTATTCATTTCCCCATTTTTTCCCAAAATTAAAAGTGAAAATTTATTAACTAGACCCACCCAAGATGAGTCCCAAATAGTAGTCAAACACCTCCCCCAACTAATGGTCAATATGGTTTAAGTCATGTTAAAAAATAGCTCCCAAAACGACCCCAAAATATCTCTAAAAATGTCTTAGAATAATGGCCCAAATGCCCTAAGGCATGGGTCAAGAATGGGCCAAAAAGTCTACCAAAATATGTCTAAGGAAGTGGCCAAACATGGCCTGTGAAAGGGGCCAAACATAGCCCAATAGGGTGGCCAAACATGGCCCCAAAAGGTGACCAAAATGGCCCAAAAGGTTGGCCAAACATGGCCCAAGGATTGGCTAAACGTGGTCCAAAAGGGTGCCTAAACATGGTTCAAAAAAGTGCCTAAACATGGCTAAAAAAGGTGGCCAAAGGGGCAGGTGTCAGGGGGTGTCGGGGCTGGGTGTCATGACAAGGCAGCAGAGCAGCGACAGGCTTGCGGCTGGGCGGCAGGAGGGGCTGGTCTGGCTGGCTGGGGCTATTTCTTGCAATTTCACTGTAGCAATAGTGTAATTACTGTGGCTAAATTTCTTTGTTTGCTGCACTAATTTTCCCTGTTTTGTCAATTTTTTTCCCAAGTTTTGAAGGCTATTTTTTCCACCATTTTTAGTCCATTTCCTCAAGGCTTTCAACCCCCCCTTGTTGGCACTTTTCTCACCTATTTATGGGGTGTTTCACACACCTAATTTCTACCTTAATTTCACATAATTTTTAACATAACTTCCTTTGTTTTCTAAGCATTTTTCTGCCTAATACTTTGCAACAATTCATATATACAAGCATTGCACATTCCATCCTCACTAGATGGCCACAAGTTCATTAAAATTAAACATACATCTAATGTTCTCAACATATACATATGATGCTTATTAAACAAACATATCCTATATGTCATTTGGGTTTGAACCCTTACATTTCAAAATGGCCTAAGGCCTATAGTTCACCGTTCTTCCAAATTAAAACACAAGTCTTTTAGGCTTATGCCCATATATACAAAAATATGCCTCAATGGCCAAATGTCCTTCATAGTCCATGTCTCCTCTGCTCTTCAAGACTTCCTCAAGTCTCAAGTGTCAAGAGCCTTATCTGTAATATGATATCCCATGAGGGGTCAGCTCAACTGCTAGTATGACAAAATGCTAATGTAAGGAACAAGGTTAAAGCGTGGCATGTGCAAGTGTACATTTATAAACTATATGTCCTTCCAATTCATCAATGCAATGTTATGTCAATATGCATGACATACACATGCAACTTTATGCCAGACCCATGTCTCGTTTACGGATCGCTCCCGATGGACCCTGAGTACCAACACCCGTTCACGGATCGCTCCCATTGGAAACTGGGCACCAATGCAATGGCCAATTTTGAGTTTTTCACCACAGGATCTACACCTTCATAATGCATAGCACCAATTGCTCAACCCACACTATGTTTTCAAGGAATCACCATATGCCAATATGCCTTGATTTTTCTATGCAACTTCTAATGAAGTATTTCATCAAACACATGGTATATGCCTTAAACAATGCAATGTACTTAAAGCAACTATAACTTTTATATCACAAAACTTTGTCTACATAAACCTAACATGCAATCCAATCAATTTCACATATAAGCACATTACATATTCACAACCTTAACAATTTCTCAAAGATCATAAAATAAATAAAGTATCAACACATGGAATAAATCATAACTCTCAAACCACAAGAGTTTCTCTACATAAACATAAGCTAGAATGCAATGAATCAAACATATAAACAAGTTACATGTTCATCACTTTGACAAATTCTCAAAGAAACTCAAAAATCACACAAGTACACAAATTTTCAACTCTAAGTTTTCAAAGCAAACATATCCTAAGTGACTTTCTAATAACAAGTAAACATATAAATCACTCAATCAACATATAAAACACTCATAAACTTAACCCTATTATTTACTTAGCAAGATATCATACCTAAAAGGGTTTTTCTCAATCCTAGGGAGTTTTGTTCGCTGTGTAGCCAAACTAATAGGTGAGAATGTAGCCCTTGACAAGAAGAACAACTTCCTAGAAGGAAGTCTTGTGAGAATCCTAGCCTAGGGATTTGTTTTGGTGGCTTGAAGCTTGGAAAACCCTAGGTTTCTTCCACTTTTCTCTCCGTTCATGACTGCTGCTACTTCTCCATACCATTTTTGTGATTTTTTTACACTAAGTGCTATATTTATAGTCAAGGGGCTAAGGGGGCAAAATGACCATTTTACCCTTAATGAGTTCGGGACCCCGTTACACTACAACCCATCCTGAAATACCTCAATTCAACATTTTACTTTAGCCAAAGTTCTTAAAATTATTTTAAATTAAAATTTTTAAAAAAATTTATTTTCCCCTGCGGCTGGGTTTGGCCGGTTCCACTCGGGCCACCCGAGATGCCCTTTTGGTCCAATTTTTCAAACTATTTCTGATTAGGCCAAAATTTTCACAGGAGGTTTATTTTAACATTATAAGCATATTTATCTTGTATGTAATACTTAAAATATGCTTCTAAATATGACTTATGTCCAAATGATGCATGTTTAGCGCCCTACCGACAAACAGTGCATGAATAGTGTCCTACCGGCAAAAATAAAAAATTTACCTTGATTTTTCAGATCTTTACACATAGTGTGCCTCTTCTGGAGTAAGGCACAGAAGTAGGGGAAGCGTGAAGGATCTTTGGTAGAGTCTGTTGTTCACAATTAGGTACTAGACTGATTTGATGCGTATTTGTCTGGACTAGTCCTTCCTTTCTGGTAAGACACCGTCTTTTAAGTATCGAACAATATGAGTCATACAGTTATTTATTTCATTGACTTGAAGTGTTTGTACCTTCTAAATTGTGCTTGGAGCATCTTGGAATGAGACCTTGATACTAGCCCAAGACTTAGAACTGAGGGATCTTACTACTGCTTCAAAGTTGAAAAAAGTTGCCAAATGTGCTAAGGTATCCATTCTTGAATTTTCAGCTCGATCTATCTTCTCCAAAGAGAAACTATTGAGGGAACTGGCCAAGGATTTAACAATCTTGGCATACTGACACATTCTCTGGTCTTTTATAGAAAATTCTCTAGAGACTTGACTAACTACTAGCTGTGAGTTAAAACATGCTTTTAGGTCCTGAGCCCTACATTCCTTAGACATCTTGATTCTATTGATTAGTGTTTCATACTCTGCCTTGTTGTTAAACGACTAGAACCCCAAGGATACGACTATTTCCAATACATCCCCTCTAGGGTTTGTAGGATTATTCCAACAATCGCGCCCCTATTAATAGAAGAACCATTGATCTGAAGGGGTGGTGGCCTGGATAATTCTATTAGAAAATTTTCCATGGCTTGTGTTTTAATAACAGTTTTAGGCTCATATCAAATATCAAATTCCCTCAACTTTACATACCACTTCACTAGTCGTCCAGAGAGTTCTGGTATGTGGAACACGACCTGAAGTGAGTACGGGGTAGGCACAATTATGGTGTGTGCTTGGAAGTAAGGTCTTAGCATTCGACTTGAGATAATTAATGCGTATGCCAACTTTTCTAGGTTTTGATATCTAGACTTAGTTCCACGAATGCCTTACTGACGTAAAATATGGGTCTTTAGACCTCACTTTTCTTCCTCAATAATACAGAACTGAGTGCATAGTCTAAAACTGCCAAGTAAAGGTATAATTTTCCCCCATGATTGGCTTTGATAAAAGTTATAGGGAATTGAGGTAACCTTTAACTTGCTAGAAAGCTTGCTCGCATTCCAAGGTCCATTCTAGGGACTTTTTTCCCTTCAGTGCCTTAAAGAATGGCAAACATTGGTCCGTTAAGTTGAGATAAAACTGTTTAGGGCTGCTATCCTTTCGTTTAAGCTTTAGACTTCTTTCTTTGTCTTGAGAGAGCTCATCTCCATCAGGGCTTTGATTTAGGATGGGTCAGCTTCTATTACACGCTAAGAGACTAGATACCCTAGGAATTTTCCCTTTGTTACACCAAAATTAAATTTGGTGGGATTTAACTTCATGCCATGATTATTTAGGATCTCGAATGCCTAAGCCAAATGTTGAACGTGATCTCTCTGACTCATGCTTTTTATGAGCATGTCGTCTATATAAACCTCCGTGGTAACACCAATTTGAGGTTGGAACATCTTGTTGGTCAGTCTTTGATAATTTGCCCCAACGTTCTTCAATCCAAAAGACATTACCTTATACAAGTAAATCCCTCTGTCGGACATAAAGGTTATCTTTTCTTAGTTTGAAGAGGTACATTTACACCTGATTGTACCCCGAGTAAGCATCCATGAAACTCAAGAGCTGGTGTCCCACTGTTACATCCACCAACTAGTTATCTTGAGAACCAAAATGTTATCCTGGGGGCATGCTTTGTTGAGGTCAGTATAATCAATGCATACCCTCCATTTTCCATTCATTTTCTTTGCCAATACCATATTGGCTAACTAGTTTGGGTAGTAAACTTCCTTGATCATCCTACCGTCTAGAAGTCACTCTACATTCTTGTTGATTATCTTATATCATTGTGGAGCACATGACTTTCTATTTTGACACACTAGGGGGTAATATGGATTAACCATAAATCCATGGCTGATAAAGTTGGGGTCAATACCTCCTATATCCTTTGCGCTCTAAGTGAAATCTAACATGTTGTCCCTTAGGAAAGCAATTATCTTTTTTGCCTCTTCTGGGTTCAAAGATGATCCTAGTTGAATAATTCGGCTGGGGTCTTGGGGATCAATCTGGATCTTCTAAAATCCTTGCTTAGGAATGAGTGAACTGCTTATTCTCCTTGGGCTAAGCTGCTCCTCCAATTCTTCTAGACATGGTTCTTCCAGATCTAAGCTTGGTGTTCTAGGGACTTTGGAAAACTTCTATAATTCCTATCTATTGGTTTTAGGTTTCAAAGTGACTACTTGACATTCTCTTAAGGTAGGTTGGCAGCCTTTGATAGTAACTACACTATTGTCTAAGACAAACTTTAAGCATAAGTGCATAGTAGACGTTACCGCATTCCGATCAAGGATCCAAGGCCTTCCCAGGATCAAGTTATATAGAGAAACGACATTAATAACCATGGGCTCAATTAGAATAGTCCTTTGATCTCGAGCTTCCCCAACCGTGATACGAAGTTTGATGGTCCTAAAAAGAGAACTGAGATCACCATTAAAACCTACCATCGTAGCGGTGGTGGATTGAAGCTCCTTTGGGTCTATCTTCATTTTTTGAAAAATGAGAGTGAACAATACATTTTTCGAGCTCCCAGTATCAATGAGTACCTTTTTGATATGGAAGTTTGAAACTTTCAAGCATATCACAAGTAAGTTATTGTGAGGGAGGTTCACCCCTGCCAGATTCATATCTAAGAATTGAAGTGTGGGAGTATACTTTTGATTCTTTTCAAGTGTATTGATATCAAAGACAACTGCTTCTCCCCTGGCTTTACGAGCATACCTCTTTTTCGAGCCTTATTTGATACTTTAATCCTCTGGTCATCTATGCGAAGGATGTAGATGACATGGTGTTGTGGTTCCGTTATACCCTTATCATTTGTGCCTTCTGGTCGGGGGCCTTGCTGCCTGTAGAGATTTGAAAAAAATAAAATAAAATAAAATAAAATAAAATAAATTATAAGAATAATATGGGACCTGAACGAGTGGAATAAAACATTTATAAAATAGTTAATATGGTAATATTTCTAAAATAGTTAATATGGTAAAGTAGAAAAAAAAAAAAAAAAAAAAAGAGAAAGTCAGTGGGAACCGTTAAAGGCATGTGCAATATATGTTGATATAGCAACACCTAGAAGTTTCCATATATGCATGTGTGTGGGTGTTAAACCAAGTAAAGAAGAAACCGAGAGAAAGAAGCATGGGGCAGTGCGGGTCGCGTGAAAGAGAGAAGAGAAGAGAGAAAGAGAGAAAGAAAAGGGGGAGTTCGCGCAAGGGCGGCGATGGCGGTGGGGACGGCACCTAACGGCGTGCCGAGTTTCGTATGCCACCGGGGTTGTCGTCGACGGAGTGGCGATGGGTTTTGGGATTTCCAGAGGCGGCGAAGCAGTGGGTGAGCCGCAGATCAGAGGGGGTTTTGATGCGGCTGAATTGTGTGTGTGTTGTTGCGGTTTTGTCGGTGGCTACGGTGACGACTTGATTGAATCGGAAAAGGGGGACAGGTTTTATCTCTATCTTTTTCTTTTCCGTTTTGGTTGCTGTGATGAATTGGAGTTGTTGAAGCTGGGATTTTGTGGAGATGGAGGAGAGACGGAAGCACAGGGGTTGATTGATTTGAATGGGTTGGTTGCTGCAGATTTTTAGGGGCATGATAACATGTAGATATATGTGTGTATTGGTGTAACGTTGGAACAGGGGATTTTGCAGGTCAGGGGCTGAATCGCGTTGGGTGTGTGTGTGTGGCTGTTACTGGTGTTGTGTAATTGGTGAACGGTGTTGTTGGAGCTCGGTTGCTGTTACTCTGTGTGTGTGTAGCGGTGCAAAATAGGTGATGGGGATGGCAGTAGCAACAGCGGTTGCTGCTATCCAGCAGCAGTAGCATTGCGTGGTGGGTGTTGAAGTTCCATCCCAGTTTCTTTAAATTTCAGAATGGATTTTTGAAGGCTTCGAGTTTGAATTATTGATTTCCCTAAGCAGCAGATTTAGTAAGGAGAAAGGAGAAAAAAATTTAGAAAAGAAAATAGAAGCAGCAGGAGCTGCTGTTCGGTGCCGCAAGTGGAACAGCAGCAGCAGAGCTGCACAAATGCAGCGTGTGCTTCGCTGTGCAGTGTGTGTTTGTGGTGGTGCTGTGTAGCCGTAAAGATGGCAGTAGCGGTTTAGGGGAGATATGTCGCGGCTGTTGGGAAATTCGTGTAGCAGCGGCTGCGATGGGGGTTCAGAATGGTGTTGTTGAGTTGCTGCGAGTGGGACAGCAGCTGCAGTAACATCAAGACGCTGCGGCAGGGGGAGATATGGGAGGAAAATTGGAGCAGACCTTGAAAAATTAGGGAATGCAGTAACAGCAGGAACTGCTGTTGTTGCAAGATGAGTTGCGGCAGTAGCGCGGCAAACCGGATGAATTTGGAGTGAAGAAACGAGAAACAACATGGTAAAATACTAAACTTTAGTCTTGGATTTTTAGAAACATGAATAATTAAATTGATTGTGGGATTTCATTAAATATAGAAATTGTTTTAGATCAAATGGGAATGCAGAAAAATAATCCGAACAGAATTTAACGATTGAGTTTTGTATTTTATTCGGGCCAAACCGGGTTGAGTCCGACCCAACTCAACCATTCAGATAACTGCCTAACAATATTACTGTATGGATAAAATTTTAGATTTGAGTTCGGGAAGTGTTTGGTTGAAAAGGAGAAGCTATCCAATGATTGGCTCAAAATGAAAATGTACAGGAAAAACAAAATAGAAACTTATTGGAATTGGAAAAATTATGGGCAGATTAAAATAGAATTTGTCAGATTTTAATTATGCCAAAAAAAATTATAGTTAATTATGAATCAACCCGAGGAATAAATTAATTAAATATTAATTTAATTCATTAGAAAAAGAGAAATTATCAAAATGCCCTTGAGTCAGAAAATAGTCCAACGGACTCCGATTAAAATAAAAGAATAGTGAAATTTTATTATGTCGAGCATTTCGGACTCAACCGTGAGGTCCGTTTTACAAGACGAGGTCCCGAGAAATGAAAAGACCCGAAAAGGTGCAAAATGACAGTTTTGCCCTTTTTAGCCCGAATGTCCAAATTGAATTCTGCGAAAGCCTGAACCGACTTTGTTCGGTGTTCCGGATTCAATGGTGAAGCCTAATTGAGTAAAAGAAATATCAATCATAAAGAGACATAAAATTTGATGAATAGCATCATTCAAGTAACCAACCGACTGAGTTACATTTTGTGGTTTTAGGAACATCGAAGTGAAAGGCGAGGACTCTCTAAACAGCTACAGTAGGAGGACTGAGTCATTCATCAGTTGATTGGACTACTTAGTGGATATAGCTTCTTGGGGTTGAGATAACCCGATCAGGTATGGTACTTTACTAAGTAAGGAATAGAATTAATTTAGGATTGATGTGCATATTGATTGAATGCTTTTGTGCTTATCTGCGAATAGAAGATCACGTAGGACTTAATTGCTTCCTTGAGTTGATTGTTTACATGTTTCCGTGCTCTTTATGATTATTGGGGAGTTATGATTTACTTCTTGAGTTATTATCATATGTGATTTATGTTCTAAAGGGTTTATTGATATTGTGATACGTGGGTTTGCGTAAGTGTTGAGATTGATTGAGTATGACACGTAGCATTGTGAATGAAGTCTTATGAGTTGATCTTCATTGTGATGAATTATTTAAAGTATGTTGCATATGCTTATGAAAGTGACGTTTCATTTGGACTGTATTATTGCATGATGAAAGCATGGCATCTTGGCATTGCGTGATTCCTTGAAAGCATAGTGTGGGTCAGCACGAGGTGCTGGTGCATTATGAGGGTGCAGATCCTGTGGTGAAAAACCCAAAATTGGCCATTAGGTACTCGCAAGCCTACGGGGTCCGGACCGTAAAGCGAGACATATATTGGTACTTGCATGCCAACGGGGAAGAACCGTGAAGCGAGACATGGGTGTGACATTGAGATGCATGGGTGTGTCACGCATGTTGCCTGTGCATTGTGTTGATGAATTTGTGAACGTGATATAGGGTTTTATACAGATGTGTAGTTTGTATATTGCCATTATATTGTATGAATGATTAGGGAGGCATGTAGATATACATGTACACTTGCACATGCCACGACTTAATTTTATTCCTTGCATTAGTATTGTACCATACCAGCATGTTGGCGCTGACCCATTCGTGGGCACAGGTTTCAGATAAAGCTCCTGGTATGCGGGACTTGACGAAGTCTTGGAGAAAGCAGAGGAAATAAATTTAAAAGAATATTTGGGCCCTTGGGGCGTATTTTCTGAAAAGAATGGAAATGGTATTGTATATTGTAATAAATATGGAATTTATGATCTTTTAGTTTAAGTGTAGAAGTAGATGTGATGGATTGTATAAGTAGGCGATGTATATTTAACTTTGATAAAGTTGTGGCCATCGAGTGAGGATGGATTGTGACTGTTTGTATATTTATATGATGTTATATGATGCATTGTGATTATCAGGGGGAAAAAGGTTCGAAAAACAAAGGAGGTTCTGCCGAAATTTTTATAAACTGGGAATGTATGTGTATTGACAAAGATATATGGATGTAGCGTTATGTTAGTGGAGTAGGCTTGTATCTATATTAGTTAAATCGGTATTCATTTATTTATCTCAGTTAAAATTCGTTAAATATTTATTTATTTATTTACTCGTCTATTTATTTTCTTCTTTCCTTTGCTTTAGTCGCGTCCCCGGGTTCGGTCGGGAATTCGGGGCGTGACACTGCCTATGAGGAGTTATTTGCTGGTCCTTTTCACCCATGTGCGACCGATTATCATCTATTTGGACAAACTGAGTGAATTCTTAAAGTTTCCCTCTACAAATTAGGCTTTCAATTTCCTGTTTCAAAACTCGGCACTCATTTGTGGTATGACTGTGGTTCCTATGAAAGTCACATTGTTTGATCCAGTTCTTCTTTCCAAAGTCTCCCCTTTGGCCACCTAAGGTCTTCTCGTGATTGTATTTGATAGAGAATGTGCCTCAGAGGAGCATTCAGAGGTGTATGTATGATGTTCTTCTTATTAGAGGTTATTGGTTTCTCTTTTCGTTTGCACCTCTCCTGGTTCTGAGTTCTTTTCTTCTCATCCTTAGTTGAGTTCAAGGGTAGTTGTTCTTCATTGTTAGCCAAGTCCTTGGTTTCCTTGGAGGATGACCTTACATCTTCTAAGGTGATGTGCTTCTAAGCTTTTAAAAGGAGTTCAAACATTGTGGTTAGAGGGATTTTGATGAGAGAATCTTTGAACCTTCCAAGGAAGAGTCCAGAGGTCAATGTTATTATTGAAAATCATTCCCTTCCACCAAGGTAAGCTTTTTACTGAATCTCTCGATGAGATCTCTCAAGGACTTGCCCTTTTTTAGTTTGATTGTTATTAAAAATTGGGGACTTCTCCTGAACCTTCTACTGGTGAGAAATCTATTCAAGAGCTTGTTATGTAAGTCTGTGAAGCATGGAATTAAGTTTGGAGGTAAGTGATGGAACCATTACAGAGTTGCACCTTTATAGCTTGTAGCAAACGATCTACACATTAATCCATCTGTACTTCCTTGGAGAGCCATGGTGTGTTAGAAATAGGAAAGACGGTCCACGGGGTCGGTACTTCCATTTTAAAGTTTGAACTTGGGAAGGACACTTCCTTGCTATGATTGTCGGAGTGAAGGGAGTTCCACGTATACCGAACAAGTTTTAAAGTTGTTCAGCTGTGTTTTGGATGGTTTTAAACCTGGCAAGATTTCTAGATTCTGCCTCGTTTTCTTTACTCTGACGAGATTAGTGGTAACTTTTGGAGTGTTGAGGGATCACCCCATCATTGTTCTCTTATGGGTTATATGGTTGAAGGTTATTTGATTATTGAGGTTGTTGACCCTACCGTTGGAGTAAGTTATGTCATTAGGCTACCAATGCTTACAAATTTTAGGCTAGTACAAGTTGTTGGTCCTAGGCTAGTGTAGGCTGCCAATTTGGCTATGGCAACTACCGGTTATGGTCTTGTTGTGGCTGCTGCCCCAAGGCTAGTTGAGGCAACTATTGGTCCTGCTTTGCAGAGGCTACTAGTTATAGACTAGCTGAGGTGGGGGTTGAATTTGTGCATTTAAAGCTAGTTGACTCTGAACTAAGTTCGCCATAGGCTAGTTCAGAACCTCAATTTGTTACGCCATGGAGTTGATCCTCCGGTCAGCCGTACTTAGGCGAGGTTGGCAGCCACTAGTGCACCCCTGAGCAGAAGTTGGTGCTAGAATAGAAACTAGTTGATTCTGCTTCCTTGGACATAATCTACGAGCCATTGACGTTCTTCTGGTTTTTAAGATAAGAGAATTTTTGAGTTCCTGTAGACGGCACCAAACGGATGATATCATTTTTGTATTAGATAATCAATGACTAGGATCTTCTACCAAGGTATCTACAAAAAAGGGTTAAAGAATCACCGGAAAAGGTCCGGTGAGGGAGCCTTTGATGATCAAGTTAGTAGCTTGAACAAAGAACTGCTATATCAAATATGGGGAATTCAGAATGCATACCTATTTAGGTTGAGGTCCCCCTTCTTTTATAGACGGTGGATTTTCTTATTGTTAAGATATTCCCCAAAAGCAATGATTCGTATCAATCTCACAATTGGTTAGTTTTCTTGCTGGTCTAAACCACTGAGCTCTTGTATACGTATCTTAGCACTGAGCGATGAGACCTAAAAGTTACATTTCCGAACTAAACTGCCACATGTTGTTTGCACTTAATGGACTGAATTTGGGTGTACCATGAATAATGATTTGGTATTGATTTACGCACAAATGTTGTAAATGAGTAACCTAGTCTGTATCGCACGCATACAATGAATAAAATTTAACTTTATAAACCTTGGCTTGACTTAATCTTAGGGAAAAATATAGAGACGGATTTAGACCTTAAATATAGGGACAAAGTATAAAAATTATAATTTAAGAGAGATTGTTATAGAAATATTAAAAAAAAAAATTGGAAGAATAATTTTAATTTTTTTTAAAAAAATTATGTATAAAATAATAATAAAAAATTAAAATTTCAAAAATTTAGAAGAGAATAGCCCAATGTCTATCGACCATTAGGAATATAACGAGTGGAGAAATTGTACTTGAGTGTTTTGATTTTGGAATTAACGTATGTTTGGAAGGTCCACCAAGCCTTAAAAATATCGGTCGGCCCCACAATTCTAAAAATGCTTCTAAGAGTAGCATGAGTATTTTGACGAGTGTGTTGGTCTAACAATTTTAAACTTAACATAGATTCCAAATTCTCCCTTAGTTTAGTAAAAAAGATTTGAGTGTGCAACCTTTCGTCACTGTACAATTTAGAGAGATGTATGGAATGGAGTAATATTTGGTAGTACATGTGTTGGTGCACATATACTCACATAGGTGTGGGATCCATCATCATGACACTCACATGGATCCCACACCCATGTGAATACATGTGCAACATATGTGCACAAACACATGTGCTACCAAACATTACTCAATATGGAGGGTAACCGTTGCACTTTCTCTCACTAGTATCTCTGTCATGTCTTATTTGAGTGCAAAAGAAGAAGAAAGAAGTGACACGTAATTAGGTAGTTGTAGCCTTTTAAGACATACATAGGCTTAATTGGAGTCTCCACCTAACCTTATCACTCAGATTGTCTAACTTGAATTTGTTAATTGGAGTCTAAAATAACTCTTTAAAGAAAGCTTTAAATAAAATATGAGACGATCGAGATTCTATTTTGGTATCCACTTCTCGCGTCAATTACGTGAGTTCAATTCTCTTTTCCCACATCGTTACACATAAAAAAATTATTTGTTTAAATGAGGCAGGGTTGATAGTTTAATGAGAATGTCAATCTTTAAATTTAATTACTTTATATACATACATCTATATATATATATATATATTCTCTTCTCATGTTTAGTACGTAGAAATGAGATTTGAAAATGGAATAATCATTATTAGATTCATCATGTTACTTCCTAAAACATAATGAATAACATTATATTTTTAAATGATTAAATGATGAGAAAAATATTTGCTTTAAAATATTAAATAAAAATATTGCTTACAAAATATTAGTATGTTACTTTACAAATAAATTTTAAAAAATAATGAATTTTTTAGAGCTCTACAATTCTCATGAGCTCTTACATTCAACCTTCCCACTATTTAAAGTGATATGTTACAAGATTTACAAAAAGTCAAGAAACAAGAATTATGGAGATATGCAAGTATCAAGTAAAAAAGACTATAGAAAAAATACAAAAACTATAGACAATCAATTCCAGATTTTATGGACATTTGAGATCTCCGATAGGATTGAAGCTGTTATTCTACGGCTTGAAATCTCTAGTGGAATTCAAGCTATCACGTGTTTGAGTTATACAGATTTGATGATCATATTTGGGGTCTGTCTTAATTTCAATTATTATATGCAATTTCTATACTTTATATTTATAAATACTTTATTTAAATTTTTAAATTTTACCTTTGGTTGGACTTTTTGAATTTATGAATAAATAAAATGGTCACTATGAATGAAATGTATGTGAATTTGTAGCCAACTGGGACTAGCCTGGTTGGTAACTCATGACCTCTCTGAGTTCTACTCACACTCTACCCATTAGGGCGAGATTTGTAGTTTATTTAATTTCTTTCTCTCAACTTTAGACTGGACTTTTTGTATTTACTTGTTGCAGTCTAATGGGTTGTTGGATTTCCCATGATTCAAAATTAAGAGACACTTGTGAGCTTATAAAGTAATGATTTGATTTATATTTTTTAAGTCGAGATCCATTTTTTATGAGCTGACACTAAATATTTTTTTATATCACAATAATAACCTTAATATAACTTAACCCCACACGCATACCCTTTCTCTGTTTTTTTCTAAATTTTTTCTCAACTGTCCTATCCTTTTCTCGATCTCTCTCTTCCCTCTACAGCTCTCCTTTCTCTTTTCTCATTCTTCACCATTGACCACGATGGCAACCACTAACGTCATCTATCGTCACCGCTCAAGGCTACCAGAAAAGAGAGGTCTCTTATCTATGTTATTGAAAGGATTTTGGGTGTAGTCCATAGAATATGATTAGAAAATAGGAATCTATATGGGCCTCCTTAACCCTAAAGGAGGCAACAATAGAAAAACCATGGGTGATGGTGGTGGATTGTGGGTTGGGTTGATGGCGGTGGTGGTCGTGACGTGGCACAACAATTGGCCACGATAAGCTCCCGTGTTTGTTGAGTGAGTATTTGGTAAGAAGAAAGCTTGTTAATGGAGGCATCTTTGAACATATGGTGTTTTTAGCTCAAAATTCTTTGTTTCCCTCATTTTTAATGAATTCGTGACCAACATTTGATTGGTGTTTGGACTTTTAATGTTAATAGATATGTTGATTTTTTTGTTGGGAGAATTTAAGCACTAGCGAGGCTTACTCATGGGGGAATTTAGAAAGAGGTAATGGTTGGCACTGATGTAATCAGATTCCACCTTGTTTAACTCTATAGATATTCAGAATTTACTTAGAAAGGCCATTAGTTGTGAAAAATGTTTAGTTCCTTTTGGAGTTGTTAGATTAATACACATTGTTCAGATGAAAACAGTGACATAGACTTGACCATCCTTTCTAATCAATGTATTGCTTAGTTCTCTCTTCAATATGGTATAAATTTATCCCAGTTACCCTTTAAAGCCTATGAGATTGAAAACAGGATCTTGTTTAACTTTTGTTGCCAAAAAAAACAAACATAATAGAATCTTTTTGTAGTTTCACAAGACCAATGACCTATTACATTTCTTGCATCTATAGAAGTAATCTCATTGATGTGATTAACCTTGAGTCCAACCTTTATGACATAACTTAGATCAATATGCATTTTCTTTTCAAGACATGCCATGTTATCCAATGTAACTCATTTTCCATCCAAATAAACAATAAGGAATACAATGGTTAACTGCATAGTACTTTGGTGGTTAACTGACTAGAAACTTGGTTTATAATTGACTAGCAATTGATTGCAAACTGCCTAGCACCTGGGTGCTTAACTACTTAGCACTTGGGTAACCAAAGAGGTTTGGATGTTGAATTGACTAACAATTGGAATTTAAAATATTATACTTGTATAGGATAAAAAGTAAAATATTCCAAGGATAAAGAATGTTGCATTCACCATAGAGAGAGTGAAAAAGGACAACAAACCCCAAAATGGTTGAATCTGGTGAACGTAGCACACATTCAGATTCAACGACAAATCTTGAACATAATGAGCCTTCTAGAAGACAAACGAGGTTCAAATTATTCTAGTGAGTTACATGTTGATTATGTTAAAATTATTTTTTAGTTCTTAAATTAAGAACTAACAATCAAACATGGTGTTCAAACCTATTTGGGGTAACTATATCATTTTGCATTTCAGCTCTAAACTAGTCCAAGAGTTACAACAAAGTGCGATGGATAATGACATAAGAAGAGAAATGGCATTGGTGGTGATAATTATTTAAGTGTTAAATTTTCATGGTTTATCGGTTGCACAATTTGGAAGACATGTGGAAAGATTTAAACACGTATGAGAAACACTATTATAATACACACGCAGAACAAGAAAGGCAAATTCGTCGAGAAATGATGCCTCTCACAAAGAAGAATACTTGCACACTGGTAAATAAGTTATAAATTTTTTTATTATAAATCATTATGTTGTTCTTATTATGATTGTTATAATTTATCTTTTTTAATTGACATTTATAACAAAATGCTCACCAAGGATGGTAATGAAGTTAAATGATGAGATCATCAACCAACGCCACAATGTGCAACTGATACTTCTATAGGGTTTAAGTCATTGCTGCATATTTCTTGCCGTATATTGAGGTTGTCATTTTTACTACACATTATAGATCGTTTTGACCCAGAGAGTCGAACACTAGTAATTAATGGTGGCAATCCTGTACACATTACACCGGAGAACGTCAGTAAGGTTTTAGGTATCACTTACATTGGAAAATGTGTCCCTGAAATAATTTCAAATTAGAAAATGGATTTGCTGAAGTTTAGATTCCCTAATAGATCCTTTTGTGAGTTGCACCAATGCACGGTTGAGGATGTGGAGTCTAATGAAGTCATCATGCAAACATATTTGTTATATCTGTTGGGACACTTTCTTTATCACACCATAAAGGATTAGGCTAGCTCATTTGTTCTCCCTACATTATATGTTGCCTCTAAGGCAAGAGAATGTGATTGGACAAGTTATGTTTTAAAATGGTTGGTCGACCAAGTACAAAGTGACAAGAACAAAGTGATTTAGGATGGGACAGCCAGTGGGACTAGCAATTGTTTGTTCTTTTTTATGGTATGCACACTAACATTAATACATTAATTTTATGTCCTAATTGATGTTTTAGTTATTTTAAACCAATTAAATATGTAGTAAAATTAATATAAATAAATATATATATATATATAAAAAAAAACTTATTTTTCATATCATTACAATTTTTTTTATCTCCGTCAATTTGGGTTTTGCAATGTGAGAAGAAATGGTGAAGGAGATTCCATGATTGGTGAATGGATCAGCTGTTGACGAATGCATAGAAAGAGCGATGCAAAGTGTACCAAGCTCAGAGCAGGGGTGGTTCATCATCCTCTAGCGTACCAAGCTCACTTTCTACCTAATAGTTCCAAAATCTAGTGAGTACTTTACAAATTCGTAACTATATTATACATATAATTTTAAATTACTATTATAACTAATAAGCTTGATTCTATGGCAGGAGATCACTTCCCTTTTCCAGCAATTTCAAGACCAGTTTAAAAATAGTCTTTATCAATAACTTTTTTGGTTGACCGACATTTACAGCCTTTAGAAATATGGTTGTCATCCTCAATATTAAATAAGCCTCCATCTAAATTTGAAGATGCAAGAGGTCGAGACTCTAAAGATAAAAGAGGTTGAGATTATCAAAACGTAAGAAGTTGAGACTCAGAGGATGAAAAAGGTCAAGATTTCTAATACGAAAGAGGTTGAGATTTCCAAAACACGGGAGGAACTATAGGAGGTTGAGATTTCCAGATTGATGCTCTATCTCCTGGTGTACAAATTGTTTATATAGATGACACATAGACAGGCAATGGTAGCGGTGGAAGGGTCTCGTATTTAGTTGAATAGACATAAAAAGCTCTATAAATCGGTTTATCCTCATTGCATAAAGGTCAATCATTCTACATATTCATTCACAAGTCAGTATGTGTTCATAGGGTCAGAGAGAGTACAAACATTATTTTGGTTCGCTGACCATAGAATATTGAAGTGCTTATTCTCTGTGTGTGATTATTGTATCCTGGGAAGTAGAAGTCCATCAACTCGTAAGCACAGTGCGAGGAAAAAATTTATCTTAAGGATATAGTGTTAAACACTAGCCTTAATCAACCTCTATTTTTCTTGCTTTGATGTTTCTATTTTACTGCTTCATAGTAATCTATAAGTATTCAAATATGATTTATTACTTATTGTTTTTCGCGGAATATTTGTTTGATTTATCAAAACAGTTTCTATTCAAATTGTCTATATATTATGTTCTTTGGGTTTGATAGAACTAGACTGTTCTGTGGAATCAGCTTATAAAATCGATATTCTATTTAAAATTGTTTATGAAAATTCTACTTTCATAAAACATTTTTTAGTTTAGTAAAATAGTTTATATTTTGAGTTTAATTCTCTACTTGTGAAATAGAACTGGTTATATTGTACCAATAAGTTGATTTATATGAAACTTCCACATGCATGCCAAAACTAAAGTAGAGCCTCGCCCTTGGCCATCTCTAGATTGATGGGACGATGTTGGCTTTAAATAGATATCATTCCTTAGCTTTAATAAAATTTTACAGCAAGAGGAGCCTGACCAAGAGCTTTGATTTTCTTGTTGCATCACCATCATTTCTATTGTTCATCTTTTTTTGTTCCATGAGTTATACAAAGGACTTATCAATGTTTAGAATTAATTTTCTAAAGTGTACTTTTCTTCAATGCATTTTTTGTGCATTTGATAAGTTCATCTATCATAAAAATAAGTTCACACATTTGGCTAAAACATATTTTCGTAAGAACATTTGGGTGCCAAACTTAACAATGGGAGCCCTAATACCCTAATAAATGGGATTTTATTATTTGATTTTGTGTATGCGCACTTAAGATTGTGTTAATGTTTGATACAATTCTTTTAGAATATAGGCCTATTTGAAAAACATTTGTACCTTTAATTTTGCATTTGTATTTACAAAGTAGTTGTTCCAAAAAAAAAACCTACTTAATCGTTTGGCTAAAATTTTAAAGTTAACTTTATATTAATTTTACTTTCTAAAATACATAAAAAAATGCATTTCTAGAAAAATAACTCTAAACTATTTTTTTTCCCAAACACACTTTTGTGCATTTGGACAAGTTCCTTTTAAAGACCTATGTAAGCCCCCCCCTTATTATAATTTTGACTCAAATTATTTTCTCTCTCTAATAATTGATATTATAATTTTTTTATAAAAATATTAGTTATTAGATAATATAATATTTATAAATATACATATAATTATTTTATCTCTCTAATAGATATTATAAAAGTTTTTTTAAAAAATATTAATTATTAAGTAATATAATTATTAATTATTTATCTCAAACTCAAATAAAAATTTATTATTATTAGAGATTAATAATTTAATGAATATCTCTTGTAAGAGAATCTCTGATGGTTACTCAAACACTGACTTAAATTTAAATTTGAGTCAAATTTTACAAAAAATTATAGGTATTAGAACCGGACCAGACAAGGATCAAAATTTCGTTTCTTTTCCATCGAAACAGCCGAAACGTTTCAGTTTCTCATGGAACCAAAATGAAACACTAGTGGAATATTGAAATTCACATGTTTCCATGGAAACAAAGTTGTTTCCGTGGAAACATACCGAAACTAGTGGAAACATACCGAATCAAAAGAAACATTTCTTTTGTATCAACAATAATCTAGAAATTAGTAAAATATAATATCCATTTATTTTTCAAGGATTAAGACTCAAAATTACAAGAAGATATTTCTATTATTTTTCTTAAAATAACAGAAAAGTAGCAGGAAAAATAAAGTGTAGAGAAACAACTATTTTAATACTAAGTTACTAATTATAATAGGTTTAAATCGCTATTTGTTTTACTTTTTATTTTTTATGTTACTTGTGTCAAATTATCTAATTCGTGGATATTATATAGTATATATCTATTATGTTATGGTATTGTATTTAATTATAATAATTTTATATATTTTAAAATATATAATTTTTTTTTATCAAAAAATTGAGAATTTCATTAATAGCCTGAGAAGGGTAGAAAACAAAAGGAGATATATTTTAAAATGTATAATAATTTCATATTATATAAAAAATTAGCTCTAATTTTTCATACTATTTTTTAATTAATAAAGGGTTATTTGGTATTAATAACTAATTTACATTTACGGTTTTTTTTTTTCAATTTCACCCTAGTAATTTGTGTGGATGGACATGTTCCTTAAAACATTTACAATTAATTAATTATGCTATTTAGTTTTGCACATTTATATATTTTAATTTATGTTTCTAAAGTGTTTCTACACATTTTAATTTTTTTCATCATTTTCACTGTGTTTCCAAAACGTTTCCGAAATGTTTCCATTTTTTGGGTAACCGAAACAACACTACGAAACGAAATTTTGATCCTTGGGACCAGACGATGAACCGATGAAGGAGCCGGTTCACTGGTTCAACTAGTTCAACCGGTTTGTAATTAATATATTAAAAATATCAATAAATATATTAAAAATTAAGAAAATAACAAGAAAAAAATATTTTTTATTATTTAGTGATAAATAACAAAATATAAGCATAATCATTGAAATTATCTTAATGTATAAGTTTAATATATTTGTATATAACAAAAATACATGCAACAATATCTTATTTTATACTAAATTTCATTCTTTAATCATAAAATAGAAGTTTTGTGAGAAAAAAAAGTTGTTGGTAATAAAAAGACAAAAGATGGTTTAATCGATTTTTAAAAAAAATCAGACAGTTCACTCGGGTTTTTAAAAAATCGGCCTGTTCAACCGATTTTTGTTCGGTTCTTTAGCAAAATCGGTATTTTAATTGAACCGAACTGGTTTAATGCCCGGTTCCCAGTTCAACTCGTTGAACCTTGTGGTTCTAATAACTATGCAAAAAACGGCTCCAGTGGTTACTCAAACCAAGACTTAAACAAGTTTTTACTCAAATCCAAACCCAGATCTACGCACTACTGTTCACAAACTCAGATTTTTAATGATAATATTTTTTGCTCTAGATAACCTCTTCTCAAATGGAAAGGAAAATGAAAGGGCATGGAAAAGAAATGGAAAGTAAAGGTTGGAGGAAACAATATGTAATACCCTGAAAATTCGATATAACTAAAACTATAACCGAGCTCATATGAATGAGATAAATTATCAAAAAATATGAGATCAATCCAAAAATACCAAAAATGGTATATGCTTGAAAAATCGATAAACCGGTCAACCGAGTGCCAAGATTGATAAATGGGATTGATACGAAGAATTAATTATGAAAATAAAATGAATATAATTTAAGACATGAACGGGGATCCAAAACCGATAAAAGACAAAATATTACGATCGACCCCGACTTTAAGCCAAATTCGCCAATATGCTATAAAGTAAGATTTCATAAAATAAAATATTAATACGATAAGATATATCGAAATATGAAATACGGTATTACGTATATACATGAAGATATATATAATAAAAATAACTACACACACACACACACATATATATATATATCAAATTTGGCCTCTCTTCTTTTCCAGTAGCTTTTGGCCTCTCTTCTTTTCCAGCAGCTTCTTATTTTCCAGCAACTTCTTATATATATATATATATATATATATATATATATATATATTAAGGGAATTGAAGAAGTTTGAGGAAGCTCCGAGGGGAGGCAACCAAAAGAAGGAAAGAAAAAGAGAAAGAGAGCTCTGTTGGAAGATGGATGTTCTAAAATCCGCCATCTTTGCTCTTTCAATTTGTAGCTAAAAATGGAGAGTTCTGTGGATAAGGAGACCCAAAGTACACCCAAAGATGATGTCGTTTCCTTAGACCTCCCAGCTCCTCCTACTTGGAAGAAATTAGTTTATCTTTTTCTCTGCTTTAGTCCTATTCTGCCTTGCAATTTTTATTTTATTTTATTTTACTTTGAATTCCATTATTGTGCTTCTTGTGATTTTTCTATACTGTTTCTTAGCATAATTATATATCTGGGTGATGCTGCACATTTTCGTCGCGCACACCGTGGCCCCTCGTGCATGATATTATCCGCCTTGGGCTCTGGGTTCTGGGCCTGCCCGTAGGTCTTACGTCCCGCCCCGCCCCGCACGGATTTGTTCTTCCTGGGCTTTTGCCCAAGAAAAGGCCTCATGCAAGGGAGAGGATGGCCTGTGCTTATAAGTGATAGTAGTTCCCGGCTCCTTTCCGATGTAGGACTAAATGGCACAACAGCTGCTCCCCCAGTCGGGACTGGTGGAACGGGGGAAGTTGGACGTGACACGGCCTCGTTCCCACAGACGGTGCCAAGCTGATGCAGCACTTTTTGACCCATCGTGGTTTTGCTCCCCCGTGGATACGAAACCTGAGATGAAATACCATCAGAAAACCACCGGGGAAGGCTCCGGCGGTAGCCCCTCCGATGATTAAGTTAGATGGAATGTATATTGAAGTTTCTGCTCCTTACTCAAGAAGTGATCATACCTTTTACGTACCTCAAGGATGTGTATTTGTAAGCTGATTATCTATCAGAGTGGGTAAGAGTAGGTGCTGACGACGGTAATCATGTTCACCGACTTTACTGTTTCCACCTACCCTTCCCATTTTTCAGTGCTACCTGCTTGTCTGACTATAGTACTTCATTGTCTGTCTTGTCATTCCAAGGTCAGTAGAGCAAGAGGAAGACCACGATCTGTTCTGTAGCTTGCTATGCTGAGATCGATACCATGGTGAATAATGCCTCCGAGATCGGTGGAACGACTCCAAGTCAGCATGCCTAGTTCACAACCTGCACGAAACGCAGCTCAGACACGTGTCAGATCATGATTTGTTGGCATAATTTTGGTATATCAGCTACTCCCCCCCCCCCCGAGCCTTAGTTTTGAGAGCGCGTACAGAACTCAGGTTAGGGTTCCTGAAGAGTCACGCGTCCAATAATTAATGTGTCGTTTTGTATTTTGAGGGGACAACGGCCGTTTTTGGTCTATTTATTGTGCGCATCGCCGTTTCAATAATCGAGGCTATTTATTACGTAGCCGTCATTCGAATATCGAGGCATTAAATGATGCCTCTACTGTTCCTTATAAATATTGACAATAGTTATCCGAATTTCAGTTTACAGTTTTCAAATATTATAAGAGTGCTCTTAGGCGATTTTCGGCATTCACTGCAATTTTCGATAACCGTGTGCGATTTCTGGCCACCGTAGCCTGATTTTATTCCCCCACTGGTAATTTCTAGTCTTTTACTCCTTCTGTCTCCCTCTCTTTCTTTATCTCCCATATATTTTTTCCATTTGATTTACTAGCCATGTCTGGTTCTGGTAGTATAGAGGTTTGGGTAGGACCAAGGGCGACCAATGACAATGGTCTTTCTTTTTCTTCTTCTTCATCTACTCGAATACCTAGCGATAGGGAAGCCAGCATTTCTGGCCATTCACAGAGGGAAGAGGGGGAGAGTGCTATAACAGAAAGGGGTGTTAAAAGCCATTAGGAAGCAATTCAAATTCTTAAGGAATGTCACCTGTAGGGTCCCCAAACCTTCGGATCGTCCTTCCGACGTCGAGAGGGGGGAGATCTGTGCTTATCTCGAATGGTTCGAGATAGGCGTACGTCTTCCTCTCCATCCCCTTCTTGTAGATTTCTTCACTTATTTCAACATTTGTCCTGCCGACCTGAACGTAAATAGCTGGAGGCAACTCCTGGCTTTCATAGTCCTAGGTCATCGGAATGGGGTCCAGGTAGATCTAGACCTTATCCGTAGTCAAATGGATATGAAGTACCTTAGCTTGGAGGGGCTTTATTATATATCCTTTGACTAGAGGTTCAAGCCTCTCACTTCGGTACCATCTTCCAACAAAACTTGGAAGAAATGGTACTTCTTCATAGGGGGAGGCTGGGAACGTGAAGACTATGAGGACCACCTGAGTCTCTTTCCTCGGCAGACTGGTCCCAAGGGTGAGCCATCGAATTTGCACATTGCTTTCATCCATTTTTGTTCTCACTGTCTTATTTCTTATAGTTTTGTGCTCCCTTTTTGCAGACAAGAGGAAGTGGAGAAGGCCTCCATTTACTACCGAGCTCGAGGGTAAGTACCGTCGCCTTCTACAGCCTACTATCCGACCTCACCACCAGATCCTCACACCCCAAAATCTGTTGGTTGCCGAGCTAACCAAAGAAGATGCGGTATTAATAAAGAAGTTTGTGTTGTCGGCGTACGTGCCGAGCTTGAAGGATAAGGCTGGGGGGCCTTCTTCTTCGACGGCAGCTCCTTCGGCTCAAAAGAAGAGGAGATTGATAAGCAGGGCTACCCTTGAGGCCTCTCGAGCTCCAGCTTTGCTGTCTGGCGAGGCTCCAAGGACTACAGAGGAGGGTTCTGCACGTACCTCCAGCCCCTCTCGGCCCTTTAGTACTCAGGAGGGACCGACCTCTGCCCCCATCAACCTTGCTGATGCGGCCTCGGGGTCTGAAGCCATGAAGCTAGCCCTTAAGGCAGCGCTTCCTCCAGGCTTCCAAGGCAAGAGTTCCCTGCAAATCATTGCCGATCTCATGCTGGGCCATGCCAGGGTAAGATGTTTTTGTAAGGAAGGTATCTTAGCCGTTATTTGCTTATTTTGGTTGTACTGATCTTTGTTTACTGTTCGTAGGGCATCCGGGCGATGGGCTGTCTCATGGACTGTTACGACCAGTCCGAGAGGGCCAACAATCTTCAGGCCGAGCTGAAGACAGCCCAATCTGAGCTCGGTGCTGCCAAGTCCGGTTTGAAGGTCGCCCATTCTGAGCTTGCTGTTGCTCGAGCCCAGTCAGAGTCTCTGAAGGCCAAATGCGAAGCTCTCGCCACTCAGTGCATGGATACGAAGCAAGGCATGGAGTCTGCGATCCTTCAAATGGATCAGTTCTGTCAGGACTTGGACGATTTAAAAAAGAAGGTCAAGGAGGCGGAGACAGCTGAGGCTCAGAAGATCGAGGACGCCCGAGCGGCTACCAAGGCTGGGATGATGGGGCTAGTCAACTCCATGGGAGGGGAGTTTGTGGACGCTGGATATCTCCTCTGTAGAAAGAAGATCTAGAAGATGTTTCCAGACTTGGACCTTTCTAGTCTGGAGAACGTTGAGGTGGAGGGATCAGCGCCGAACTCCCCCGACCCACCAGCTCAAGAGGCTATTATTGAAGACGTGGTGCCCCTTTCTTCCGTTCCCTTAGCCGACCTGGAATAAATCGCACATATTTATTTTGTATTTTCATTTTCTCATTGTAATCTTCATCCTTCCTACACATTATCAATAAAATTGACGACTTTTTACTGTTTATGGTGTGAATTTGAAATGCTTGTTCCTATAGTAATCCGACTGATCATACCCCAAATCCTAAAATTCTTGACAAATAACAAGTTATTTAATAAGGTTCCAAACTTGATAACTAATCCGAGGTGAGATACTTGTAACAAAATAATGCTAATGAGATAAATATTCTGACCTGTCGTGGATACCGAGGTGGTAAACTTTAGTAAATAAACAAGTCAGTCTAATAGGTTCTCTAACCTGATAGCTTCGGTAAATCATCGGATAGCTAATGACGCTTCAGATCTCTTTTAGAAAGAGCTTTGTCAATATATTAGACTTGAGGGCTCATGTAGTGAATTGGGACCATGTTCATGACATCTTCATTCGTTGGGGCCTTTGGATGAACCAGGTCTGAAAACCCGTGCGTTGGTTTGAGACCTTGCCCACAGCGCTCTGGCTCGTAGGGGCCTTTAAATGGATCAGGTCTGGGGACGTGTATATTAATTCGAGACCTTGCCTACAGCGCTCTTGCTCGTAGGGGCCTTTAAACGGACCAGGTCTGGAGACCTCTGCATTAATTCGAGCCCTTGCCTACAACGCTCTTGCTCGTAGGGGCCTTTAAATGGATCAGGTTTGGAGACCTCTGCATTAATTCGAGACCTTGCCTACAACGCTTTTGCTCGTAGAGGCCTTTAAATGGATCAGGTCTGGAGACATCTGCATTAATTCGAGACCTTGCCTACAACGCTCTTGCTCGTAGGGGCCTTTAAATTTTGGGGAGACGTTTTCAAAATGGCGAAGATTTTTATTGATAATACTTTCTCAGGTGCTCGACATTCCAGGGCCTAGGAACTGGTTTGCCAGATATATCTTCTAACCAGTAGGTTGTAGGCTTGATGATTTTGACAATTTTGTACGGTCCTTCCCAATTCGGGGATAGCTTTCCCATGGTGGGGTCCTTAATATTTGGGAAGATTCTCCTTAAGACAAGACCCCCGAGTTGGAAAGCTACGGGCTTCACCCTTCGATTGAAGCTCTTGGCCACCCTCCGTCGATATTCTTCGGCTCTGATCCCAGCTTGCTCTATTTTTTCTTTTAGTTGGTCGAGATTCTCTGTCAATTGGGTATTATTGGCCTCTTGGTTGAAGGCTTTCGTCCTCAATGTTGGCATACCGATCTCGACAGGAATTACTGCCTCAGTCCCGTATACGAGTGAGAATGGCGTTTCGCCCGTTGACGTCCTTTTTGTGTTTCGGTATGCCCAGAGTACCCCTGGTAGCTCTTCGACCCACCTTCCGTTGGCCTACTTCAATCTCTTTTTAATGGCATCAAGAATCGTCCGATTGGTGACCTCGGCCTGCCCATTCTCTTGGGGGTGCCTAGGTGAGGAGAAGTGGTGGCTAATGTGTAGGTCGGTACAGAACGTTTTGAATACTTTCCCAGCGAATTGAGTACCGTTGTCCGAGATGATGATATGAGGTATGCCGAACCTGCAGACAATATTTTTCCATGTAAAATTTCTTACCTCAACTTCAGTAATATGAGTTAGGGGTTTCGCCTCTGCCCATTTGAAAAAATAATCGATGGCGACTAGTAGATATCTTCTGTTCTGGGGGGCTTTTGGCAGTGGTCCCACAATGTCCATCCCCCAAAGGGCAAAGGGCCATGGACTTGCGATGGGGGTAAGTTCATGGTGCGGCTGATGTTGGTACGAGGCGAAGCGCTGGCACTTGTCGCACTTCTTCACGTATTCTTGGGCGTCTCTGAGCATACCGGGCCATTATCCCTGAGTTAGGGCTCGGTGGGAGATGGTCCTACCGCCGTTGTGATTTCCACATATTCTTTCGTGGATTTCGGCTAGGACATACTCGGACTCCTCTGGGGACAAGCATCTCAGAAGTGGCTGGGTATAGGATCTGCAGTAAAGTGTTTCGTTTAGGATAAAGTACCGTGCTGCTTTGATCCGTATACTCCAAGCTTGGTTCTTATCTTCAGGTAGTTCCCCTTCTTGCAAGTATCGGAAGATATGAGTCCTCCAGTCCTTAGGCCGTTCCATAGAGCGAACGAGTTGGGCCTCCTCAATGCTTGGTCCAGCTTGGCAAGAGATACCGATCTCTGAATTCCCGTCAGTTTTTATGTGAGAGGCCATGTTTGCTAAGGCATCGGCTCGGGCATTCTGACCTCTTTCGATTTTGTGGATGTTAACATGAGAAAATGACTTCTTCAGGGAGCTTACTAACTCTGAATACTTGATCATTCGGTCATCTTTGGCCGTGAATTCGCCCAGGACCTGGCCCACCACCAGCTGTGAATCAGAAAATGCTTCGAGGCTACAAGCTTCACATTCTAGGGCCAGCCTCATCCTAAGGATCAGTGCTTCGTACTCTGCTTCATTGTTAGAAGCTCTGAACCCCAAGGTGACGGCCTTCTCTATCATGACTCCGTCCGGAGATTGGAGTACGATACCAACTCCAGAGCCATTCTCGGTGGAGGAGCCATCGACGTGAAATTGCCACACTGTTGCACCTGCGTTTGTTTTGAGGTTTCCTTCTAGGGCTGGAGTGAATTCGGCAACGAAGTCTGCCAGAGCTTGGGCTTTAATGGTGGTCCTGGGTATATAAGATATATCAAACTCTCCCAACTCCACAGTTTCATAAGGCGTCCCGAAGTGTCGAGTTTGTGCAAAATTGCTTTTAGGGGGTAAGACGTTGGGATCACGATTGAGTAGGCCCGAAAATAAGGCCGAAGCTTTCGAGCAGAAATTATCAGAGCGAATGCTAACTTTTCCACCTCGGCGTATCTTTTTTCGGATCCGAGTAGCGCTTTGCTGACATAGAATACGGGTTTCTGACGTCCCTTTTCTTCTTTGATAAGCGTAGAACTTACTGCGTTCTCAGATACTGCCAGGTACAAGAAGAGTTTTTCCCCCCGTTCTGGTTTGGATAAGAGTTCTAGGGATGCCATGTATTGTTTTAGTTCTGAAAGGGCCTTATTCCCCCTTAGAGCTTTGAAGAACGGGAGGCAACGATCGGTAGATCTGGATATGAATCTATTCAGGGCCTCTATGCTTCCGTTTAGTGCCTGGATATCCTTTTTGGACCTCGGTGGCTCCAGTTCTGTCAAAGCTTTAATCTGCAATGGGTTTGCCTCTATACCTCTCTGTGAGACCAGGAATCCCAGAAATTAGCCCCTGCTGACCCCGAAGGTGCATTTTGAAGGATTCAGTTTCATTTTGTGCTTCTTTAGTATGTCAAAAGTTTGTCTCAAATGCTAAACGTGCTCACTTTTCTTCCAACTTTTGACTAACATGTCGTCTATGTAAACTTCCATGGTGCTCCCTAGCAGCGGGTCGAACATTTTGTTCACCAATCGCTGGTATGTGGCTTCGGCATTTTTTAATCTAAAGGGCATCACCCTGTAGCAGTAAAGACCTCGTTCCGAGATGAAAGATGTCTTTTCCTAGTTCGGGGGGTACATCTGGATCTGATTGTATCCGGAGTACGCATCTATGAAGCTCATTAACTCGCGACCCGCAGTAGCATCGACCAACTGATCGATTCTAGGAAGTGGAAAACTGTCTTTGGGACATGCCTTGTTGAGGTCGGTATAGTCAACGCAGACTCGTCATTTGCCATTCTTTTTTTTAACGAGGACGGTGTTAGCGAGCCACTCTGGGTAAAACACTTCCCTGATCATCTTGGCGTCAAGCAACCTCTGGACTTCTTCATTGATTATCCTGTGTCTTTCTGGGGTGAAGGTCCTTCGCTTCTGTCTAACCGGGGGATGGCCCGGGTTGGTCATTAATTTGTGGCAGATGAGAGAGGTGTCTATTCCCTCCATGTCTTTGGTTTCCCAAGCGAAGACCGATAAATTATCTTTTAAGAGCTCGACGGTGTCCTCTTGTTCTGGCTGAGATAGGTCTGCACCGAGCTATCGGAGCTGACCAATACTTTGATGGGTTCTTGGATTGGTTCCGCCATGCTATCTCTTCCTCTAGGGCTCAGTGCTTTGTCAATTTTGGTAGGGCATTCAGCGTCTTCCTTTGAATCAAAGGGATCCCGAGGTTTCTGTAATTGCTATTTCGGGATTTTCCCTTTCAATGCCACAACATGGCATTCCCGAGATGCTGACTGGGAACTTTAACGGTGTAGACCCTCTCGTTATGAACGTATTTTAGGCACTGATGGAAGGTGGAAGTAACCGCCCCCATCTGATGGAGCCACGGCCTTCCAATAATGACGTTGTACGGAGACCGGGAGTCGACGACCATATACTTAGAGATAAGGGTCTTTCGGTCATCCCCTTCTCCTACAGTGGTTGGTAAATCGATTCCTCCCATAGGCAAGCTCAAGTTGCCATCAAATCCTGCCATTACTGCAATGGTGGCTTTCAGGTCGGTGGTATTGAGCTTTATACGACTGAAAGGCTCGTAGAATAGGATGTTGGTGGAGCATCCTGTATCCACCAACACTCTTCTAATGTCGAAGTTTGCCACCTTGAGGCAAATGACGAGGGCGTCACTGTGAGGGCGGTGCACGCCAACGAGGTCCATTTCTGATAACTGGATACTTGGTAGGGGCTTTGGTCTCTTTTCAACTGTTGAAATCTGGAGGAGGCTGGATTCTGCCTCTGCTTCCCGGACGCATCGCTTTTTTGATCGATTGGACATTCCGGTTAGAGAGTTATCGACGTAGAGGACGAGGATGACCTGATTGTCCTAGCGGGGTTGGTCATTCCGAGGTCCCACCTGCTCGGGCCCCTGGGCTTGTCTTTGAGGCTTGAGCCTCTAGTCTTGCCTATTCTATTGGGGCCTCTGGTTCCTGGGGTTTTGCCCTCCATCGCGCTGAACAAACTCCCTCAAACGTCCTCTCCGAATTAATTGTTCAATTTCTTGCTGGAGGTTCCTGCACGTTTCGGTGGTGTGTCCGTGATCCTTGTGGAAGTCATAGTACTTACTCCGATCTCTGGAATTAGGGTGGCTGTGTAGAGGTTCTGGACGCTTCAGATTTTCGCTCGATTAACCTGGTGGTAAACGTGAGTGAGGGAGGCATTTAGCGGTGTGAGTGCCTCGAAACTCCCAGTGTTGAAGTTGTTCCGAGATCTGGGTGTCGTCCTCAGGTTTGGGCTCCTTGTTCTTTTCTAGGAGCTGCTTGGGGCCCGCTTCTGGGCGTTATCTGCCTTCTGAGCCTGTTCTTTTGCTTTACGGAAGGATGCCCTTGTATCTTCCAAGTTTATATATTTTCGCGCTCTCTCTATGAGCGAAGCCATGTCGGCAAAATCGTGGAACCGTCCGGGTCCTAACCTTGCATGGAGAGCTGCTGCTAGGAAGCTCGGAGTACAATCTGTAACCTCCGTGAGTTCGATGCTAAACCAAGCTATGTACTCCCGAAGTGACTCCTCCTTCTGCTGTTTTATTGAGAGGAGAAATTCTGGTCCTTTTCTGAGCCTCTTGCTGGTCAAAAATCTGTCGAGGAACCTTGTACTAAGCTCATAGAAGTTTAGAACTGACTCTTGAGGGAGACTGTGGAACCACCGCAATACTGCTTCTTTAAGGCTCGTCACGAATGTGCGACATAAGAAGGCGTCGGTAGCCCCATGTAGAGCCATGGTGTGCTGATAGTAGGAGAGATGGTCTCCCGGATCCTCCGACCCGTCATAAGGCGTGAACTTTGGGACGATGAACTTTCGGGGGCGCTCTTCTACCAGTATGGCTGGAGTGAATGGGGTGGTGAATCTGCCGAGCAGCCTTGCTATTTCATCTTGCCTAGGGAGGAGGTTTCCTTCTCCGATTGGGGCTGCCGGTTGGACCGAGTCTACCACTTCTTCGGCCCTTGACGGTACTCTGGATGGGACTGAGTGATGTTGTCCCGACATTATAGCTTCGGGTCCCATGTGCTGGGGATGATCTTGGCTGGGAGCACCATGATTTGACTGCCTTTGAAGCGGGACTGACGCCTGCTGCGGCTGGATGACCGGTCGTGCTGGGTTAGCCCCCGAATTTGCAGGGCTCAGGATCTTTGTGCCGGTGTGGTAATGAATGGTTGGGTGGATGTTCAGCATCTCGGCACCCTGGCCGTTCAACGGGCAGGGATCGTCTCTCGTAAGATCGTCAGCTTGGGGGCACGACGGATGGGTAACGAGATCTCTGCCTCCTCTATGCCCTCCGCCTAGAGTTAAAACGGGCTGCGCTCCCCCGTCAGGGATATTCGGGGGGAGATGGTTGGGGTGACTTGGCAGATTCTGGGTTAAAGAGGCCAGAACCTGAGAAATGGCTGAGAGTTGTGCCTGCATCCGATCGAGTTGTTGCTGCATAGGATTGGGTGTCTCCCCTTCTTGCTCTCCAATTAGAGGCTGGCTTCGAGAGCTTTGTCTTGGACGGAGAGTTGGAGCCATGACTCGGTTGATTTGAATGTGATAAAGCTAAAAGGAATGATTGTCGTTCCCACAGACGGCGCCAAACTGATGCGGCACATTTTCGTCGCGCCCACCGTGGCCCCTCGTGCATGATATTGTCCGCTTTGGGCTCTGGGTTCTGGGCCTGTCCGTAGGTCTTACGTCCCGCCTCGCCCGGCACGGATTTGTTCTTCCTGGGCTTTTGCCCAGGAAAAGGTCTCATGCAAGGGAGAGGGTGGCCTGTGCTTATAAGCGACAGTAGTTCCCGACTCTTTTTCGATGTGGGACTAAATGGCACAACACTGGGTTTTGCTTATCTCTTGATTATATGTGTTCCAATTATTGAATTTGGATTAATACTAATTATTTCACAGCTAAGGTTTTGGGAAAAATATTTAAGTTTGAATGTTCCTGAAAATCTATATTGTCATAATATCTTCAATTAGCTTTAGGGAAAAAAATTTCAAGTCTGAAATTGTCTTATTTTTTTCTCTAGAAGAATATTTCCCAGAACTATTTCAGTTGAAACTGTGTCTGTCACTGTTTCAGCTTTATCATATTGGTTAAATTTTTAAAAGAATTTCTTCTTGCACTTGAAATGATTTTAACTTGAGAATTTACCCAATATTTTCTTTAGTTACAAAGTTCAGCAATTGTTTTGTTTATATTTGCCTCATAACATGGCATAGCTAAGAAATCTTATGTCTATGGATGCGTCAGTGGATATGTTAGCAACATCATGTCCTTTTAGCAATTTGGAAAAGATTTCAGTTAAATTTGGAAATGCCTACCTGAAAACTAGGGCAGGTGTAATTCTGACATGATTGATAATCTTATAGTGTGAGTCTTGGAATGAAATCCAATTGAACTTGATCAGTGATGGGGTTGAACTGGTGTTCATGGGTAATTTTGAATATTGAGTATTATTTATTCTTCTTCATTAAGTTGTTATTTATCCAGTTTATATAATTGATTAACATGTTTATGGATTCAATATGCTACTCTTTATCTTATTGCTAGCTTATTTAAAGATGATTTGAATTTCAAGTATTCAACATATTTTTGATTTGTAGTTGTACTGTTGTAATAAGAAATTGATATGATGACGACACTGATTAAAATCCATGTGCAAAATTAATTGGATAACTTATAATAGGCTACTGAATTGCACATCTTTGTCAAGTCATCTTCAATAGTCCAACATTTAGAATAAGAAACACCTCAGTATCCATCAAATCCTTCTTCTTAGTAATACTGAATATAAGATAATGTCAATGTTTTAAAAAGTTTTACCGAGCAAGATTATTGTTTTAAAAAGTTTTACCTAGGCTTGCCTTGAAGGGAGGTGTCGCTTAAATACCTTGAAGCATTGGGAAAAAAAAAAGTTCCGGGAAGCATACACTTCAAACTCAAAACCATTCAAAAGTAACACTACAAATTTGTGTGTGTCCAAAACACTTCTATAACTTTGGGGATTTAAAAACATTTGAACGAGTATAAACTCTTACCTTGTCAAGATTGACATGGAGAATGAGAAAATCCTAACCCATTATTTCAAATCAATGGAAACCCTTTATTGAGAGTAGTTTATAATCAACTATAATGCTTAACCACTCTTGTTGAAACCCTAATACATTATTAGAAAGGGCTTTTACATAAATGGGTCATACTTTCTTATGACTTCCATATGATATTAGATCTTGTTAAATAAAGAACGCATATAGAAATAGAACATTAGTGTAATACCCCGAACTCTTTCATGTGTTACTTCTAGCCATGTCACATTCACTTCTTAATGCTGCCAACTCGTACTCTATACCTGCCTCATGATATTGATTTCCACGATTTGATACTCACTTCTGTTGTTGATTCATTGAGATCATGATTATCGACATCCTTGTTGATTTTATAACATTCTATGCTAGTTTGTATCCTTTTCCATAACATGTATATTACCTATGGAAACATGATGATCACGATATTATTGAGTACCTGAAGTTGTGATATATCACAACATCCGTTTGATTCACAAATGCTTAAGGACCTACGGGACGATGTTTGGGAGTGGCCTAATGATTAGCCCATGAGGGATATGTTATATGTACAAAGCTCTAATGTTATTTAGTGATTTGGGCGAGGCTGGACCCGGGCGCTGTTAGACCAGCAAACCCTGGATACAGTGATTTGGGCGAGGCTGGACTCGGGCGCTGTCAGACTAGCAGACCCTGGATATAGTGATTTGGGCAAGGCTGGACGCGGGTGCTGTCAGACCAACAAACCCTGGATACAGTGATTTGGGCGAGGCTGGACCTGGGAGCTCTCAGACCAGTAGACTCTGGATACAGTGATTTGGGTGAGGCTGGACCCGGGCGCGTGAAGGCGCTTCAGACCAGCTGACCTTGGATACAATGATTTGGGCGAGGCTGGACCCGGGTGTGTGAGGGTGCTGTCAGACCAGCAAACCCTAGATACAATAATTTGGGTGAGGCTGGACCCGGGCGTACGAGGGTGCTGTCAGACCAGTAATGTAATAACCCGAACAAAAGTACCGCGGGTACAACACGAGTTACGAGACGCCGAGTGTACCAATATGTAATTTAAGGCAAAAATTGATTAAATAAATTAATTAATTAAATACATTGAGTTATATTATAATTAAATTAAAATGTAACATGAAATATTAAAATTTCATAAGAGTACAAGTACACATATATGCATAGGTGTATATGAGTATAGGTAAGAGTATATGTACATGTACAAAAGTATGTATATATATATATGTACATGTGTAAGTATATGTATATGTAAGTAAGTATATATATATATATTAATAAAAACTTAAAAAATATCAGATATTTGATGTGTGTGTGAAATAGTGTGTGTGTTGAGGGACGGATCAGTGTGTGTGTGTTTTGCATGAGTATAAGTGTGTGTTATGATATATATATATATATATACACATACATGTTACCAGAATATCAAGAATAATCCAAAAAGAAATTAAGGAGAAGCTGAGATGAGATAAGGCAAAATTAAATATATGTAAGAAAGAATGATGAAGGCTAGGAGTAGGGTTAAACGTGTAGAGAAAGAAAGTGAAGAGAGAGAAGGGTCGATGGTTGGTTTAAAAGGCCAATGCATGCCTTGCATGCTTATCACCCACGAAAGCAAATCTGAGGAGGACCTAGAAGCTTAAGGAAGAAGGAACTAAGAGAGTCAGAGAGAGAGAGATACAAAACTTCAACAAAAAGGTATGAGCACTAAACATTAGTTAGTTTCTCTCTCTAAAATATATGTTAATTTACATACTGTTTTGAGTTAAATTTGGTATATATGATGTTTAGATCTCATTTAAACATGTTTAAGCTTGGAATAGGGTCTTAAAAACAATCAGAAAATAGAAACCCAGAACAGTAGCCATGAGAGGACCTTGTTTACTACAGGTCTAAAACGATAGAGATCAAACTGAAAATAGTGAATCGGGGCTTCAAGAAGAAGTCATGAGGGTCATGAAAAACCCTAGCCGCGATCACAAAACCATAGAAACAACCCTCAAATTATCAGTTGTAGGATACGGGTGGTTGAACACTTTCTTTAAACTTGTACCAAAACTTAAAGAAAAGAATGAGAAATGAAACCCCATGAAGAGGGGATCATAACAGGACAAATCCCAAAGGATTTGGCTAAGAAACCAGTATTTACGACCAACTTATAATATATGATATTAGAACTGGAATCGAATAAATATGCTCAGTTTAATTCTATAAACTAATGACAAACTGTTCTATTGGGTCTTAGGAGTGTTTTAAAATAAAAACAGTGAGAAATTAGTGAAGGAAAACGTACGAAATAGAAGAAATTGGAAACCTACAATTACGGTAACAGTGGGGGATAGATCGGGGAAGACGAAGATGAGTCAACTCGTGAAGTTTTTTTTTTAATCGATTGAGTCGACTCGGACACGTGGGGCTTCCTGAGGGTTGCCACCGCATTAAACGAACGGCGTCGTTTTGAGCCTTATATATTATATAAGTATAAACGTTTAAAAATTTGAAAGAAATGGAGAGAATAGCAGCCTAGGAGGTTCGATCCCCCGACCTTCGTGTATATATATATATATGTATTACATATAACGAAATCTGAAAAATAAAAAGGTGTTATGCGCCTGGAGAGACTCGAACATGGAACCAAGGGACTCAATGGGGGAAGTGTTAGCCGTTTGGACAGGTAAACCCGTGGGAACTAATTCCCACAAATATATATATATATATATATATATTAAGCTTAAATAATTAATTTAACTAATTAAATTAAATATTCACGAAATGCCGGTGTCCAAATGGGACAAGCCATTAGTGTTTTCTTAATATCTTGGACCTTCTGAGTCCAACGGTGAGGTCCGCATTGTGAGATGAGGTCCCAAAAAATACGACACCCAAGGGGGGGTAAAATTACCAATTTGCCCCTACTAACCCAAAGTTCAAATTGAAACTGAAAAGGTATAAGTTGACTTTCTTTGTCGTTCTGGACTCAATGGTAAGGTCCAAATTACGAAACGACGTACGAAAAAATACGACACGATTACACATGAAGCAATAAAATTAGCTTAAACATAAATAGAGCTACCAGAAGAGCATACCTTAAAAGTATAACACCTAAGATTTAAGTTAAGATTAAATATGATCTAGCAGAAGTTTAGAAGCATCAGTAGGAGATATTTGAAGTAAAATGTGAATTTAATGAGACTATTATGATTTGTTCTTAGGAACTACAGAGGAAGATGGAAGGCGCATTATTAGCACTAACCCTACAGACCGAGGTAAGTAACCCTGCATTCGAAGTGGAGATTTAACTCCACGGATTTCAAAGAAGTTTTAAGTTCAAGTCATGAGAAGTATTTGAATATCGAATTCAGTTTTCATACGCTTTCTGTTTTAAATTATCCTGTTCAGAAAACAGATTTAGTTACAATTTTCTTTAAATATGCTTCAGTATGTTTGAGTTTTTAAATTTGTAAAATCTCTGAGATATATTCTGAATTCGTATATTCCAAGTATTTGAAAGCTCTATTATGAAGTTATATATATTATGTTTGAATACTCTTGAACAGTATTTATGAGAAAAAGTCATAAGATAAAAGTAGTTTCTTGAAATACAAGATAACTGTGCATAAGCATGAGACGGGATTTTGGGGTTCGCAAGGGACTCTGTTATCCTGTAAAAACTGACAAGATTTTGGGTTCTATGAAATTCGATTGATTGTCAAATGCCTGGTAGCAGGATCTAATCCTACAGGCAAAGAGATATCTCGACGGGAGTAAAATGGGAGTCTGGTTCGAAACAGATTCCAAGAGCCAAAGTGAGAAGAAGTTATATTTGAAAATGAAAGCAAGTTTTACCCTCATTTTCATATTCACATGTTTGAGTTTATATACTCTATTTAAAGAAGTATACATTTTTAGCTTGAATACTTTACATGTTTTAAAGCTATGAGTTTTATGGAATGCATATATTTTGTATTCAGAGTTACAAGTTTTATATGAAGAAGCATATGTTAGCTTGAATACTTTAAATGTTTCAAAGCTATAAATTTTATGGAATGCATATATTTTGTGTTCAAAAGATACGAGCAATTGATAGTGATTGATTTATAAACCTTTATGAGCTAAAACCACTGTTGATGGAAACCCCATGACGAATGTTGGAATTACTCACAAGCTTAGATTAGCTTACACAGATTTTTATTCGGACCCCCCTTTCAGGTGACTGACAGCAGTCGAGATTGAAGAAGGTGAACCTGCCGGGTTTTGGAGACTTGTCTCGATAGTCCTTTTGGAGATTATGTAAATTTTATTAGCACTTATGTTTAAGATACAGTACGACAATATGTATAAACCCTACGGGGTAACTAATGTAGATGGTTATGTAACTTAAGTCTTTAAAATTTTAGTTATGCTTTGATTGTATAACCATGTGTACGCATTTGAGTATAGCGGCAGTACCGGGTGGTGTGCTTAAATTTTAAATGAGAAAAGAAAAAGTTTTCACGCTTCCGTAAAACACAGGTTGCACCGCCGTCCGATACCGCTGCTCACAGGACCGTTTCGCCCAATGGCCCTTGGGCCTGAGGGTGGCAGGTCGCGATCCGAGGATCCGCACAGGGTGGATTTCGGGTCGTGACAAGCAAACCCTAGATAGGAACTCTTGAGGCATATGTCAACATCTATTTTGTTAGCATCTTATATCATTCATTGATATTCTGATGATGTACTCGTGACTCGTTGATATATCGGCACGCTTATATTGATGATATACTTCTGATTCAAATATTCCTTGTGAGCTTGTTCATGGTTTATCTGTTGATATGCTACTTGTTGATGACGTGCCTGTCTATCCTTGGATCTAGATTGATATTTTATCACTGTGGCAGCCATATGTTGTTTAGGACATTCCTCCTATTTGTTTTGTTGCTTTATCTTGGAATGTGCTTTTGAGATTCTCTATTTGTTTAATGACTGGCTATCGTGATATTCCTACTACTCACTATTATTCTTATCCATCTTTTGAGCTAACCTTGACCCATGGTAGAGTGAAGAGTTTACTTACTGAGCTAAATGAGCTCACTCCATATGTATATCTATTTTTTAGGTAATTCTATAAGAGAAGAAACAAAATGAGGCATTTAGTGGAGCTAGTGGCAAGCATGTGTACAAAATTGATGATGCGAACACCAAGTCATGATTCGGCATGCGTACTCTATAAGGCTGATCAGATAATAGGTAATTATAATGAATATATCGTAGGGAGAGATGTTAAACTTGATTAGTAAATCATGATGATCTAATAGCAATTGGAGATATTTGATTGATGGTTATTGGAGTTGGGTTTATGATCAGATGAATTGCATTTGGTGTAGCTTTCGCATTAAATGATTTACTGATTTATTGATATGATTTATTAGTTTATGCGATTCATTTGATTTTGTACGGTCTGTCTGTGTGACAGTGTCAGTCATTGCCCTTAATCCGCATAGGGTAGGTTTCGGGTCGCGACACAATACTTGGTGGGAACCAACCGTCAACAACCAATCTGAGATGGTGCTTTGCGATCGGCGGGTGGCTTCACAATCAGCGGTGTAGCTTCGCGATCAATAGTAGAACACCATGATTAGTGGTGGGGCTTCGCGATCTGTGAGTGGTAGAGAGGGGCTGTGATGAAAGAAGATAGATGATCAATGGCAAGAAAGAACTGTGAGGGAAGAAGAGGGAGAGGGGAGTGGGAGAGAGATACTGACGGTGATATTTGATAGAGGTGGTGGGGAAAAAGAGACCAATAGTGAGATTTGATAGAGGCGGTGAAGAGAGAGACCAGTAGAATGATATTTAGGGTTTGTGGGGTTTCTTTGAATTGGACAATAATGGGCTAATTTCTAAAATTAAATTAATTTGAGATGAGAGAGCAGAGAGGCAGAACGGTAGAAAAATTAGGTGGGCTACGTGAGTAAAAAATCAGAACGGTAAAATTATAGACTAGCACAGAAGTCCTAAAAATATCAGAATGGTAAAAATTTTACTTCACTGAACGGTAGAATTTTTTCCTATAAATTTTCACTTCACTTCACCATTTTTTATCACATCTTTGTATTCTAATTATAGTCTTTCTTTCACTACATAGTTATAGTATTTTTCTCTTCATTTTAGAAAATGAATGATTATACAATGTTTTCGAATTTAGAGGAAACTCATGGTATTGAAATTATTTCTGAAGAACAAATTCAAGGTTGTGTTCGTGGTAAAGTGTTTAATATCATCGAAGATGAATCACTATGTAGAGCTTGGTTGGTTGTCTCTCAAGATCCCGTTACGGGCAATAATCAAACGGTGAAGGTATTTTGGAAACGTGTTTTAACTTATTTTTGTTCACAACCAAATGTGCAGCAAAATCGAACCACAGTTTCATAGAATCACCAATGATAGACAATTCAGAAGGCAGTCAACAAATTTTCCAAGTTTTATGAACAAGTACAAAACATGCAACAAAGTGGAACTGGTGAAACGGACAAGGTATTATTTTTACATAAGAGTATTTATAATTTTGACTCTCTCTACAAGTTTAATTAATTAACCGTTATTTAAATTTTTCAGATGAATAAGGCCAAACGCATGTACCATGTGATTCAAAAGAAATATTTCACATTTGATACGTGTTGGGGAATACTGCAAAATAGTTGCAAATGGGAGGAAATTAGAGCAGTAAGCAATAAATCGAAAGTACAGACTTCATTGTTTTCGAGTCCCGCAAGTCCTTCTAATCCTACTGAATTAGAACAACAATCTTCAAGAGAGAAATCAAAGCGCCCAATTGGTACTAAGGCTGAAAAAAAAAAAAAACAACGAAAGAATAAGGATATTGATAAAGCTAGGTTTGTTGCTTTTGATTAAACTCAAAACTGTGTTGTAGTGCTGTTGTCGAGTATATCTTATCGAAATATTGAAAAAGATCAAGAGAAGGCTATAGATTGCCAAACAAAGGCCAAAAATAAGGAGGCACAATTACGTATATTGGCAATGATTAATGATAGAGAACAGAGAAACGAGGATCATAAATTAATGTCAATGGATATGACTAATTTAACTCTTATGTAGAGATCTTATTACGAGGAACTTCAATGAGAGATCGTTGCTCGTAATAATGATAAGGTCTAATTTTCAATGCCTTAGATTCAATGTAATTTTTTTATTTTCAATTTAATTTTCGTATTTGCAATGTTATTTTATTATTTTTAAAGTAATGTTAGAATGATTTGATGTAATGTTTTTATTTTCAATGTAATGTTATTATTTTTAGTGTGATTTTATTATTTTCAATGTAATGTTGTTATCAAACCACAACCAACACAATGAATCCAATAAAAGGCTTTAGATTAGAATGCTAAAAAGAGAGTTACATCTTAAAAAAAAAAAAAAAAAAAAACAAATCCTAAAAAAAGAGTTGCATTAAAAAAAACAAATCCTAAAAAAAGAATTACATTTCTCTACGGTGTTGCCACAAATGCTCAATTAAGTCATTACGAAGGCTATAATGAGCATTCTTATCTCTCATTTGTAAATGACGAGATAAGAATGAATCAAAGTCATTGTTAGGAGCTTGCGAAATAACTACAGATGGGTTATGCTCTAATGATGTTTCATAATCACAAATATTATAGCCACTTCGCTTATTTTCAACAATCATATTGTTCAAAATAATACATGTCTTCATGATACCTCCAAGCGTATTGGGATCCCAAAACCGTGTTGGTCTATATAAAATTGCAAATCAAGATTGAAGAACTCTAAAAGCCTGTTTGGCATCCTTTCTCAATGATTCTTGCATCAAAGCAAAATATTGCTTCTTTGCTCCTTGCGGAAAAGAAATTGTTTGAACCAATGTTGCTTATGGAGGATATATGCCATCAACGAGATAATATCCCATATTATAATTGTGTCCATTGATAGAGTAATTAGCTGGGGGGCTTGTCCCCGGGTGAGCTTAAAAAATAAAGGCGAACGGTCTAAGACATTGAGATCATTGTGAGATCATTGCATTCCAAAAAAGGCATGCCAAATCCACAGGTCATATGAAGTTACCGCCTCAAGAATAATAGTAGGTTTTTTTACATGACCACAATACTTACCTTACCATGCCGTCGAACAATTCTTCCACTCCTAGTGCATATAATCCAAGCTTTCTAACATTCCAGAAAACTCCCGAGTTTCCCCAATAACAAGTAATCTAGCAATATCATCTGCTGTCAGAGATCTGAGATACTCATTCCCAAAAATTTCAATAACAGATCGACAAAAATGTTTTAAACTTTCAATTGTAGTTCTTTCTCAAATTTGTACATAATCATCCAATGCATCTGCTGGCATTCCATACGCTAGCATTCTAATAGAGGATGTCATCTTTTGAAGTGGATATAATCCAAGAACTTTAGCTACACCAACTTTCTTAACAAAATAAACATTGTATTTTTCAATAGCATTAAGAATACGCATAAATACCTCACACACCATTCGAAAGCGTCTCTTGAACATTAGAAGTGGGTAAACTGGATTCTCTGCAAAATAATCAACAAATAGTCGATCATGACCCTTTCTTTTTTCGCGAAAAATGCGTTTCCGGCTTACAACAAAACTACCGTGTTTTTTTTATTTAGCTACTTTTACTCTTAAAATTTCTAACATTTTAACAATAATCACTTGATAAAGAGCCACAAATGACGTTATTTGTTCTTGTTCATCGTCATCAGAAGGTGATGAAAAAGAAGTGAGTAAAGAAGTTTTTAAAGAATTTATTCTATTAAGAATGTTGAAGATGAGTTTAAGATAGAGAACTATACTTATTTATAGAAAAATTCGGAGGGGAAAAATTTGAGAGGAAATGTTTTGGAGGTGATTTTTTAAGATTTTAAGACATAGAAAATATTTTGAAAAATATTTATTAGAGAGAAACTTGAAAATGAAAATTAAATTACTAGAATAAAAAAAGAAGGGAAGATTTTGAAGGAAATAAAAATTGAGAGTGAAAGAGGTTTGAAAGGAAAAAGACAGAGAGAAAAAGTTTTTGGAAGAAAATGAAATAAAATAGCTTTTGAAATAAGGTAAATTTTTTTAAAAGATTTAAGTACTTTGAATGACTTGAAATGATGTTTAAGTACTACTATAAGCTCTCGTGAAGTTTCAAATGTCAATTCTATTTCATAGTGATCAATGTTTAGTGCCTTGGTTGGCAGTCACCTCAGCATGTTGATAAGAAATGGTTAACAATATTGACAACCTTCACCATCATATTTTCTTTTTGGGTGTTAGTTTTAGAATACTAAATCCGTCAAATTTATTTTAGTATATTCGATGACTAGTTTGGACCAATCGGTCTGCAATACTTTGCATATTGATAGTGATATCAATTGGGCAGGTCTTTTAGGTAATCCAGGCTGCCTTAATGAGACGGTTTTGGGAAGAATATAAACTAGTTAGGGGCAAGTTTGGGGAAAAGAGATTGAAAACCAACAAGGTTAGGGGCAAGTTTGGAAAAAGGGATGTTTATACCCGCTTCCTCGATTATAGTATAAAGTTACTTAAGTACCCCTTACGCATTTTAAACTAAAAAAAGTTTTATTTATTATTACCTTTTGAATAAAGATAATAAATTCTAGTGCAATCGGAGCAGTGCATGGCAGCTATGGTTTATCAAAGCGAGGAGGTTGTGAGATAACATTCAAGGTGAGGTGGGGCGAGGTCAAGAAGGTTTTTTTATCCTAAGTAAGATGAATTTGGGGTAGGGGCACCCATTATGCTTGTCCCATTGAAATCCCTACACATGGGAACATATTACCTAAGAAGCACGGATACGGACACGGACACGGACATGGGACATGACACGGACATGCAGCTACGTTATTTCTAAAAAAAGTAGGACACAGACACGTTAGGGACACGTTGAATATATATAAAAATTTTATATTTTTTATATGATAATATAATAGAAACATAATGTTATTTCAATTAAGATTGTCATAAAAATACACAAATTTTAAAAATATTATTAAGATATTAAAATAACAAAGCTATTAAAAAAAATTAAAAATTTCTCATTTAATTATCAATATTCATGATTCAAGTGTTCAGACATGTGTCCCGAAAGTATCCGAGAGTGTCGATATTCGATATAGACACGTGAGTCAAAACAGAGTGTCCATACTTTATAGCATATTACCTATTTTAATGGACTTGGGTATCTAGGTTCCCTGCCCCTTTGGAGGAGGGGAATTATTGAAGCTCAAATTCTAAGACACTGACCGAGTACATCTTGCACATTAGATATTTGTTATATCATATAATATTATAAGGATAATTATACTTACTTTTCTTAGAGTTTCTAACAATTACAAAAACTATTCCTAGATTTTTTAAAATAATACTGTCTCCCCTATTAATCTTTTCCTCCGTACGGTCGTTAACAAAATTAGTTCAATTACTATATTACCCTTGTTTAAAAAGTCAAAAGTCTCTCTTTTATCTCTCTCGAGCAGTTACAACACCAATCTCTCTCTCCCAATTCTATCATCCATATTAAAAGTACCCAATTCCTCTCAAATTCTGTGTCTAACTTCCATATATAACACGCCGACATTGCTGGATACGTCCCTCCCGAGCTTGGCCTCCCCACCGATCTCGCCCTCTTTCATCTCAACTCCAACCTCTTTTTTGGCGTCCCCGAAACCTTCAAGCGCATGAAGCTCTTCCACTGAATCGGTGGCTGGTGGATTTTGGTGGTGGTCTCCAACGATTGTGAAGTTTTGGTAAGGATTGATTTAGGTTTTCTGTATTTTTTTTTGAAACCGTGATGTGGCGGTAGGGGAGGAATTGTGGCTCTCTTAAAAACATAAATACTAATCATATTATCACAAAAAAATTCCCAACTAATTCTTCTAAATGCGCATGAAATGCATAATATTAATTCTTCTAAATGCACATGAAAGTAGGTTTCTCCATAGGGTGGTATCAGATTAAGAAATTCTTTCCGTACTCTCTGCAAATTCTTCTTCTTTGTGTTTTTCTTATTGTGAGATTGTTACAGATTACATATATATGGGCGTGTGTTGTTTAATATCAATTATCTGTTGTTCGATGCTTCTATCAATTATCATAATTGGTTGGTTGTTTCTTTGCAAGGTTATGTTGTGTTGTTCCAATTATGTGTTGTTGGGTTAATTTTGTAAGGTTGTGTTATGGAGTTGTTGTGGCATTATCATGTCTTGAAGTTTTGAATCATGGGTTCATTTGCTCTCTCTGTGGTTGGTTTGGAAGAGCCGCTATGCCTTTTGACCTTGGCACGAAAAGTTTAAACTTTTGTTACTCTGCTGCTCTCTCTTGTATGGCTATATTGATGAAGCAATAATGGATTTTTGTTGCTCTTCTACTATTTTCAATTTTTGTCTCTCTGTTGCTCTATTGCTCCGCTCTACTCTCAGTTGCAAGGATATGTTCATAGCAGTAATGGCTAGGTTTGCTAATTTTTAGCTCAGTTCCCAATAATATTTTCTTGTTTTGTTGGTTTTGTTTTCCTTCCGTGACTGTTTGTAGCCCATGGGGCCTTCTCCATATTCAATAATACTTCCATGGATTATAAACAAAAAATGTCATTATGATGAAGACCTTGTAAGCGATGGGTTTAACAAGTGTGGCAAGCTTTCATATATGAACTTTTAAAATTATTGCTTTCACTAGGTTTCATTTTTGCTCTATTGATTATCAGGTTGAATAGATCACTAATTTCAAAAAAAAAATAAATTAAACTTTATTCATTTTCTTGAAAGTTATAATAAATTGAAGGTGATTTACTCTTGCCGGTGTATGTATATATATATATTATATTTTTCTCTCTCACTCTCTCTCTCTCTCTCTCTCTATATATATATATATATATATCCAATCCTTGATATTTTTTAGAGATAGAAGTTTAGAGATGCGTGCGTGTGTGTGTGTGTGTGTGTGTGTGTATATATATATATAGGTTTTGCATGTGGGTTGCATGCAGGAGAGGTTTTTTCTTTTTAGTGATTGCATGATTGTTTGATTAGTATGTGCATGAGGTAGACAGATAAAATAATGGTGGCATGTGTGCATTTTCAGAAAAAGATAAAGTTGGGTATTAATGTCATTTAACTATCGGTTGCGATGGGCAAATTTGTCTTTACATCATTTGTAGGGGCAAAATGGGCATTTCATGCTGTTTTTATGTTGACATCATCTACTTCCGTTAAGTTAATTAACGGTCAATCACAGCATGGGGGATTTGACAGCAATATTAAAACCAGAAGGGGACGATGTTATTTCAAAAATTCTAGGGATAGTTTCTGCAATTGTTAAGTGTAATTATCCCAATATTATACTATGTATTGTTTTTATAAATGATATACTTAATGCCACAAGCAGTGTTTTAGAAGCGTTTTCAAAGAAAGGAAAAAGCTTTAATGCATAAAAATAAAGTGAGCCTCCTAGGAAGTGTACACTTTAGGGAGGCTAGGTGATGCCTAAGGTGCAAAAGGCAGTCTCATTGAAGGGGGAAATGTGATCCATTTTAATTTTTATTTTTATTTTTTTTGCTATTTCCTGTGGTTAAAAGAAGCCTTTTTTTATTGTAAGGATGTTTCTAATAGTTTAAAAGATCCACCACAATAAAGGCTTTTATAACACTAGTTTTCCATCTTCTATTTTAATTTATTTGTTATTAGTTTTTTTTTCCTCATGTTAATTTTTTAAAATATATTTTAGACATTTTTTAATATAAAGTTCAAAACTTGAGAACTTTACTCCTCAAGGCTTACACATCGTCTTACAGAGAGTAGAACTCTTTACACTTTTGCTTTTCAAAACACTGGTCACATACTTGCATGTAAAAGCCAAAGCTGTTGTGGTTTAATAGGCAAGTGTTGGCATGCTCTAAAAGGGAGGGGGTAGGTTAGGGTTCAATTCTTCTCACCCAACTATCAAAAAATGAAAAGAAAAGAAATAGGCATGGAAAGTATGCTCATTAAAAAAAATAGAAACTATTATTTTAGTGAGAAGTGGTTTCTATTGAACCCTCCCATCCTTTAAAAAAAGCCAATACATTAGTAGGAACCTCTCTTTTGCAATCAAATTCAGTTAAATCCCTCTTTGGTGCCATGCAAACCCTCTTTGTTTGATCCCTCTGATGGATGAGCTTTGGCTAAGTGTTGGTCTTCGGCAATTAACAAACCATAATTTCTAATAGTTTCAATAATTACAATTTGGTACTCTTCTTCTTCTTCCATCTTCAATTATCAAAAGGATGCTGGAATTTTCAATTTTGGACACATTGATTCTTGTGTTTGGATTTCCTTGGGTTCAGTTCATTGGAACATGACAGAATGACCCCTATTTGAACATGAGGGGTCCATCTTATGTGAGACTTGCCATATTGACCACTTAATTGTTACTTCTATTGAGCTGGATGGTTAACATGTTGCATGGTATTTTTGTTTTTTTGATATTGTTGCTCATTAATGCTTGGTGTATGTAGTGTGGAACTGTGTGGAGTGGTTGGCCATTAGTACCAAGTTACCAACAAATCACGTTTGTGCCATTAATTGTAAATTTCTCAACTATTTTGTGACTCCAATGTGACTGTAATCGGGTCATTTGTGTTAGATTACCAGTTGTTCCAAAGCTTAAGCCATTAGAGAATGGGCCAACAATATATATCAAATTTTCAATACTCTCCCTCACGTGTGACCTTGGATTCGCACGTGAAGAGACAAATAAACCACATACAAATGCAAAAGAGAAGATGGTGCATATGCAAACGGGAAATAAATGCAAATAGAATGACTTGAACCTAAGACCTCTCACAACCAAGGTTCTAATATCATGTTAGATTACCAGTTGTTTCAAAAGCTTAAGCTTTTACAGAATGGGCCAACAATATATATCAAGCTTTCAACAATTTGATGTCTAGATTTAAAAATATTTAATTGGAAATAAGCCTATTTGAGTGAACAGTGAACTTGAGACTTAACCAAGTGAAGAAGATGAATGTGTGTATTTAGTGTTGGAGAACAGTGAGCAGCTCACAGCCACAGTTATCTGTGAATTATACCTGACCCTTCAGGTGGATTTTTTCTGTTAGACTGTATGTAGTGGGATATCAGAAGCTGGTCACACTTGACCCATTGAAGGAGAAATTTACCTACTTGTGGTAATAAATAGATGATAAAAACCTGGTTTCAATATTTCGGAATATTGTTCAAACACACTAAATTGACTTGAATTATAACCTAGATTGGTGACTTGAAACTCAACCGACTAAGAATAATGTTTATATGTGCCTCTTACAGTATAGGAAATTAATATACATAAAAACAGTTTATCTTTTGAAATGGCATTATCTTGGAGCATTAGTTTCTGAGTGTAAAAGTTCATGTATATTTGCAATATATTCTCATTTTTGTAACATCAATCATTCGATGTCAACATTTACTACAAATTGTTAGCTTGAGTTTTTCTCCTTCCATCCCCAAAGGGGAAGGAGATGCAAGGCTCAAGTCTTAGTTGGGACATGGATGTGTTTATCAAAAAAGGGGAAGAAAAGTAGAAAAACTATCAGTTGGACATTCTAGTCCTCTTCTGAAAAAATGTAGAATGGTGTTACCTACTGACAAGTTTAGCTTTTTTCTTGGGCAAAAAAGTTTGCGTGAACTTGATCACAACACATGGCATTGAGGAGTGCATACAATTCTGTGTTGAGTATATTATAAATACATTTGGTCATTGCGAAGGAATCCATATAGGTGTGGATTGTAGAGATCTATATTTATAATTATAGGCAAGGAGCAGTTTTGTAAGTTTATCCGTTATGAAGTGGGGAAGGGCTCTCGTGGGAGGATCTTTGGACTGGTGATGTTTCTCTGAAGGAGCAATCGCCACAGTTATACAGAATTTCCTTAAATATGAATGCATTGGTGGAGGAATGTGTTTATTGGGTTGGAGGGGATTGGGTTTGGTCTCTATCTTTCTGGAGAAATTTGCAAGATTGGGAGATTGAAGAGGTGGAGAATGATGGGGATTCTCAGCCGCTTTCAGATTTGTCGTGACGCTGAAGATTATTTGGTGTGGACTGTGAATTACCCAAGGACTTTCTCGGTTCAATCTTATTATGGAGCTTTGGCAGGAGGAAAAAGTAGTGACTTTCCTTGGAGGATAACTTTGAGATCTTGAGTTCCCTTTAGGGTTGCTTTTCTTTCTTTCTTTTTTGGGTTTGGATGGAAGCAGTGTTAAAAATGGACAATTTACAAGGGAGGTTTTCTTTTGGCAAATAGATGTAGTATGTGTAAGGATGCTGAATCGATCAATGATCTCTTCCTTCATTGTAAGATGGCTCGGGGTGTTTGGAGTCTTCTCCCTATCTTGGGTTGATTGTGGGTGATGCCTCCTATAGTAAGAGGCCTTTTGTCTAGTGGGTGGTTGTAGGGAGAGGAAGGGTACGGAGGATGGCTCCCTTATGCCTCTTATGATGTCTATGGAGGGAAAGGAACATGTAGATTTTTGAGGTGGTGGAGGTGCCCCTAGTAGGTTTAAGGATGATGTTTTGAAGCTTCTCCATTTTTGGGTTAGAGAAGCTTTCCTTGTGTATATAGTTTCTTTTGTTGATTTTTTTTGGGAGAACTTAGACTTTAATTGTTTGTGTTGAATCCATTTTTCTATATACGGGTTTGCCTCCCTAAGATGCCTTAATACAATTGCTTTACTTATCAAAAAAAAAAAACATTTTGGTCATTTAATGAACTTATTTGATTGGATGGAGCTTTCTATGTTGCAAATTTGTGAAGTCGACTCAGTTTAGGCATTTTAATTTTAATTAAATTCTTGAAGTGTTTGAACTACTTTCATTACCTGAAGTATATTAAGCATGTTTATTGCAAGTTTTAATTATGTGCTAATAGGAAACATCAGTGCTGCGGGGCAAGCTTTTGGAGCATGCTAATCTTGTACAGTATGCTGAAAATCTTAAGATGGAGTTCAAAGAAGCTGGTTCGTCCTCTTCTGTCCCACCATTCCACTCAGATCCATCATCATCGGTACCGAGACGAGGAGGCCCTTCAAATTGGAGTAAGATACTTCTGGGTTATTTAATTAGCATGCATTAAGAAGAAAAAAGAAGAAGTTGTGATCAATACATGCATGCCATTTTAATTCATACATACGGTTGCTTGATTGCTTTGGGATACCACCAAAGCCAAGTGTTAAAGATCAAAACGTCAACTTACTTCCATGCATCGCCATTTTTAAGGGAATAGAGTTTCGAAACTGAGACCAATTTGCTCCATTTCAATGTCTACTAAGTATAGAGAATGAAATAACATCACTGAAACTTCATAATCTTGCAATATTAATTAATAGTCAGAATCGTGGTCATAGTTGAAATGCTCACTGTGAGTAGTTCAGTAACGTGAATTACAAAATAGAAACAACACACACACATATACATATACATATACATATACATATACATATACATATACATGCATACATATATATATATATATATGCTATCCATCTAAGTAATGATTTTTTTTTTGGTCATTATTTTTGTACAAAATGACTTCTTTTAAACTCAAAACTGGCATTTTCTTACTTAACAATATGAATATTTTACTTTCACACTTCAATAAATAATTATATATATATATATATATTTGTAGATAATTAATATATGTTATAATTATATAGATAACTAGTATAATGTATATATATATATAGCAGTATTACATATATACATATATACATTAACTATATATGTAATATATAGTTAATGTATACTGCTATATATATGTATATATGTATAATGTAATTAAATATATAACTATGTAATACTGCTATATATATATATAATGTAATTAATTTTTTTTATGTATTTAAGTAGTGATAGGAAATTTTTTTTTTCATGCTAATTAATCTAGACTAATAACATGTCGGGAATACAATCTATTCCAACTGGTTTACTACCCAGTCTTTCCAATTTACAGTGCCTCAGACTTGATGGTTGTAACATTGATGTTCAGACGGAAGAATTGATTACCTTGAGACAAATAGAGATGCTTGGTGTGAACTTCTCTAACCTAGATAAGTTCAATAGCTATGTCCGTACTAAAGATTGGGAGAGGTTGAGTCACTATCATCTTCAGATCCAAAATAGCCATGTACGATTTGTTAGTCGTTGTCCTTGGCTTAAATGCAGAGAAGTATCTATTTATTGTATTGATCCTGAAATACTGCTTCCTACCAACATGCAGGAGTTGAAAATAGTTGATTGCGTTCTTCCTAAGAGCTTATTGGATTTTTCACCTTCTCTGGGGGAAAATACTTGCAAAGATCTAAAGGAATGTTATATTTGGTCTAGTAAAGGGATAGAGGACCTATGGTCGTTCACCACCACCACAACGTCACTGCCACAAAACCTTCAAGTTTTGAACGTTCGTTTCCTGCCAGATTGAAGAAGCCTGTTCAAGTATGAGGGAGTTGAAATGGGAGGGAGACCACCAGCAGAAAGTGGAATCTTTCTCTTCTAAAGCTGTTAGATATTTATAATTGTGGTAAACTAAAGTATTTGTTGACAGCTAGGTTGGTGAGGCACCATGTGCAAAACCTTGAATTAATTTATGTGCGTAATTGCTCGCAAATGGAGCACATAATAATAGAAGAGGAAGAAGAAGGGATTACTACTGGAAGGAATTCTATTCTCACATTCTCCAAGCTGCGGACTTTGAAGTTAGTCAATTTACCAGAATTGAAGAGCATATGTATAGGGACAAAGACAATGGTTTGTCCTTCTCTTCAAGAAATTAATGTATTCGATTGTCGAGAACTTAAGAGGCTTTCTCTCTCTAGTATGAACGTGGATGATAGTAGAAGAACATCAGGGACCCAACTTGATTCTCTCATGAAAATCAGAGGACAAAAGAAGTGGTGGGATTTGTTGGAATGGGATAACCCAGAAGCTAAATCTGTTCTTCAATTCTCAATTGCAGAGGTATGTTTTCTGAAGTTTTCATAAATTTTAACAAATATTTCTAATACAGCTATACTGTTCAATGTAATGTTTAGCTGCTCTGAAAAATGAGTGCTTTAATTTGTTTGCAAAGGCAAGCCCCCCCTCCCCCCCCCCCCTCCCCCCCCCCCCCCCCCTCCCCCTTTTTTATAATTTGTCATCCCAAAAAGAGGGAAATTTTTTTTCTCCAATTAATTTATCAGTTTGAGAAAACAGAATGATGCTTAGGTTTGAAAAATGCATTTCACGAATGATATTAATCCCCTTTTCTTGTTCATTTCATAAAAGGAAATGAAAATGGAAATTTTTGGTGCAAGTATCCCATTCAATTAAATGCTTATCATTCCTTTGGAAATGGTTTATTTTTTCACTTCCGAAAGGAGCCCTGTTTTGTTTTTGAATTCATTTTTTTCTTTCAAAAGCTTTAAAAATTTATCCCGTTATTTTAGAAACAAAATGAAATATACCTTTGGCAAAGAACATTACACGAATCACGTTACCAAGTATTCCTATTCACTTAATTCTGGTTTTTTCTTTGATGTGTAGGAAAGGGAATTTCCTATAACTTACGAAGACGTGGTTATGCATAGGTCATCAACATGGCTCAGCTCACAGTTGCTACCATGGTGAGAACGTCGCTGCCCAATATAACGCGATCCACTATCTTTACCCAAGCAGAAGACCCAACCATTGTCACAACCCAACTCTGATACAACTCACGTCGCTACCCAAGGTGAAGACCTAACTCACCCGTCAATACGCAATGCACACGAATCCCAATCCACCTTAATGTATTTTTTCATTATTGACTGTGTTGTGTTCAAATATAGATTGTGTGAAATTTTAAAATTTTAATTATAGTGTATTTACTTTTTTTTCATTTTGAATGTATGATAGAGATTTATTATATGTTTTAATTGTCGTGTATTTGATGTAATTATGATTTATATTTTTTGGTTGTGTACTTATTGAGTCTGTATCTTCTATATCTCGACTTCTGTTCATTCTAACATATATATCAAATGTTGAGTGATATGGCCTAACAAAAGGTGCAACTGAGTTCTCCATTTGGTGCAATTCAATTTTGCAACAAGTGTAACAACTTTCTACATTATATGCATCTTTGTAATTGTAGTATGGTTGTAATGATTGTAACTTTTCCATATCAGATCATACTAGATTTTATTAGTGATTGACAATTGATGTTGTGTGCCAGGTGGTAAAAGTCGTAAGTTGCGTTAGGTGCAACTGAGTTATGCATTCGCTACAAGTCAATTCTACATTGGGGCGCCATATTTTCCTGTATTGGAGGAACTATAGTAGAGTTGTGATGCCTATAACTATTCCAGCTTTCTTGCCAGATTAGACCATACTAGATCTTAATTAATAGACATTATTGGTGATGTGTATAAAGTGCTAAGAGCCATAATCTGTATCAGGTGCAACTAAGTTCTACATTCACTATAACTCAATTCTGTATTGTGTAAACTTTTTCTGCATTAGAGTAATTACAATTGAGTTGTGATGCTTGTAACTTTTTCAGGTTATTCGATAAATCAAGCCATACCATATCGTATTAGTAATGGATATAATTGTTAAATTTTTGGTTGTTTGTATATCTAATTATTTTTTATTAGGTATATATATATATTTAAATACGATAATATTTGTGTATGCAAATATATTCATTACTGGCTTTCAGCAATGGCACATAGACACAAGTGGTATGTGATTTTAGTAGAAAGAAATCCCAGAATTTATTCCAAATAGGTAGCATGTAATACTCAGGTTCATGGATATCTAGGGTGCGGATATGATGCATACTCATCACTTGCACTTGCTGATGAAGCCTATGGTAGGTTTCAAAGGGATAGAGCACAATACTTTTGGATGCTTCTAGCTCATCCAGCTGCTGTCCCTTGTTTGATAGTTGTAGCAATAGTAGGATTATGTTCTCAAGATCTAGAATTTGAGACAATGTTGTAGTATTTATCAAAGACTCATAATTAAGTTAGTAAATTATTTGAAGTGAGGAAAGACGTAGGAAAGTTAGGGTTTGTAGGCAGAAAATTGCATGTACTTGGTGTATTCCTACTTCCTGTTTGATTTGAATCTTGATATTACTTTTTTGTTTTTTAATTATTTTTAAAAATTATTATTTTATAAATAAATTATACTAATTTTTTTTTTAAAATATATTAAGATTAGACATAAATTTTGTAGTTGGGAATATTATAATAACTCCCTTTGACTTGTTGACTGAATCACGTGTTAACGGATGATGTAATTTTATAATTTTACCCCAACTTAAATATTATTATTCATCTCTTTTCCCATATTTTCTCGCCAACCAAACAAGCACCAAACTCATTCTAAATCACTCTACGTTTAGATAGTGATTCATATATAATTTTTTTAAAAAATATTTTTAAAAATTTTGTAATTAATTTTTTAAAAATTATAAAAATATATTTAAATATGATAATCTAATTTATAAAAAATTAAAAAAATTAAAATTAATAATTTATTAAATACATATTTCACATTTCAAAATTAAAAATCTTGTTTTAAAAAACGGAAACAAACATATTGATAAATCATATTGCAAGACTTCAATCTGTAAATCGTTGCCCATGAATCATATTGCAAGAGCAATCACTCCAAAAGACATTGTTGGAGATGAACAATCAAAATTCTATAACTCTCTCTCGCTCAAAAAAGGGTTTTCATCCCTTTCATTTCAACGTTATTGGTCTCCTCTCTCATCTTCATCAATCTCACTCTCCTCCACTGCCAAGCCCACTATTATCACCAAACTTGAACCACTCGGTTGAATTAATCAGCATCAAAATATCTTCCAACCTTGCACTGTCAGATCTCGGTTTTTTTTTATCAAAATGCTTCTCTAAAACAAATGGATTTGTGATTTTTGTGCAATGGAACACCAGATTTTTGAAAGAAAAAATTGATAATGGCCGATTCTGTACAGTTAGTGCACAAAGAAAAGGATTTGCGATTTTCGATTTCTTGGTTAAGTGTCCGAACCCTATACATTCTTCCCATCGCTGATGGTGAGCATAGAGAAGAAGAAAGCATCATCGGCAGTTTCAGACGAAATGCCACTGGCAACACCATCCCGAACCAGATCTCCAAAATCAATAGAGAAACTAGGGTTGTATGTAAAGAGAGAAGTGAAAGAAGGTTAGCAAACCATGCCAAGAGACAGAGGGCTCCATTTTTTCACGAATTGGGTCATCCCGATAACTTGAATCGGAGTAGTTGGCAATGGCGGTGGATGAAAATTGGGTGACGGTTTTGAGTTTTGGGTGATGCCGATTTCGATTGGGAGGAGTGCGATGGAGGAGACGATGCTAACAGTCAAATAAAAACTGAACAAATTCAGATTTTAGTATGATATAGCCGAAGAAAAATCTGTTTTTCTGAATTGGAATGGGCTTCAAAATGGTGTTTATACCATCGGTAAGATTTTGGATTGCAAATGGTGTCGTCAATTTGATTTCTACGGAATTGATATTTCAAACCTTGAACCACAAGAATAACTTGGATTTTGTTCAGTTTTGGTGTCTGTACCATTGTCGTTGAATTAGATTCTATGGATTGCAAACAATGGTGTCTTCGATTTACACTACTGGAATCGTATTCTTGTGAAGATAACTTTTATACATATATGTATTACTTATATTAATATGTTATAGAATAGATTAGATTAGAAACAGATTATATTAGATATATTTTGTATATTAGTATCTTACATATTAGATTAAGCCCATCTGTTGTTAAAAAAAGAAGAAGGACAAACACACACATATATTTATACATACATATATATATATATATATTTATACATACATATATATATATATATGAAGAGAGAGAAAGTTAAGTTGAATAAACCTTTATTTTTAATAACTATTGAGGGTAGAATTGTCTCTTTAATTTTTAATTTGGTCAGAAGGTTGATTAACGAAAGAAAAAAATTGTTATTAAAACATTAATTTTAAATGAATTTAATGTAATTTTTTAAATCAAAATCTGTGTGTAATATTAACAAACTTCAGAAAGCTTAGGATAATTTATCTCTTATTTCAATTAGAAAAATGTGGGATACAGCTAATCTTTCTGGGATACCTCTTGTTTTGTTTTGATATGATTTTTCTTTTTTTTAATTTTTTTTTAAATCATTATCTTAATTGGAAAAAGGTAAGGTATACTTATGGGAGAAGTCCTTATAATAAAATCTTCAATCTAACAAGTTTATGATTATTTTTTTAGTTTAAAAAATCTCAATAAAAACCTTGTATTATTAAAAAGTTTAATTATTAATTTTTATATTAACACTGTTGAAAAATATTATTAATTAGACTAAAATAATATTCAAAATATATTTTAGAAAAAAAATATTAAAAAGTATATAAAATAAATCTCTCAATTCAAAAAAACTATAACATTTTATGAAGTGAAAATTTATTTTTGAAGCCTTCTTAAAAATTTTATTTTATAAATTATTTAGTATTTTTAAATGTATCTTAAAAGTTATTTTAATCTAATTAGTAATATTTTTTAACGTTATTAAGATGAAAGTTTACTATAGAATTTTTTTTGTAGTAAAAGGTTTTTTTTGGATCTTTTAGATAGAAAAAAGTAATCATGGACTTTTGAATACAAAATTTTATATTAAGGTATTTTTACTATTTTTCCCTATTCTTTTATAGGTTCGGTATATTATATGGCAATGTGCCTTTCTAATAGTACTCTGTTATATGTACTATGTCCTATTAAAAAATGATAGGTCATATTATACATGATAAAATATTATTAAAATGACACATTACCACATCATTGTACCAATTTATTTAAGAATTTTTCTAGTTATGGTGGTAATGGTTGGAAGATTCTTGAATGAGTTCGGTACAGTGAGATGGCAATGTGTCGCGACTCGGAACCTACCCTCTGCTGATTAGGGGCCGTGATCAGTACTGTCACTCAGATAGGCTGTACAAAATCAAATGAATTTCACAGGACAATAGTAAATTTTTATTTTTATTTTTATTTTATTAAGCACGGAAGTTACACATATACAACTCATCTAATAACCAATCAACTTTAACTATCATTAATAAAATTATCTCTAAGTATAATTTTTATCATCATTAATCACCATGCAAGTCTAATAACATTTCTAGTGTCACTATGTCACAATATCTAACATCAGTATCAACCTTGCAGGATATATATTCAAATTAAGTCTCGGAACTATACATCATTAAAGCTACCCACAAGCATACCATTAGTCACCATCACTGCCTTTCCTTCCTTACTGTGTTACCTAAAAAATTGTTATAATTCTGGGGTGAGCTAACTTAAGCTCATTAGGTAAATCCTTCACCATACCATGGGTTATACAAGGGTGTATAATAAGAGAATAATCACAGGATTTCAGGTTCAAAGGAATCGACCATCATGCCAAAATAACACAGTTCACAAGGAGATTACAATTGCAATAGGAATGACTAAGCAAGTCAACCAACACAAATTTATCAAAATATAACGTTTAGCTACCCAAGTCAAAGAGATTCAAATCGAATACAAAGATAAGCCTTAAAGGCGTATTTATTGTCTAAGTAACATCATCAAATTAACAGATGGTGTGGAATCAAACATATACAAATTTGAGTCAAATAGGTGCTATCAACAAATAGGGTCCGGCTACCCCCAAACAATACTCAATCAAGTTCACCACTCGTTTCTGGATTTCCTTGAATGGTACCAAGAGTTCTTATCAAATAATCATGTCTTTACTCAGACTACGTGTTGGGTACCTTACCCAAACACCTACCCATAGGTCATCAGCATCCAAAGAGTCAAGATGGGCATTGTAACAGACACAATTCTCGGTACTCATAAATAATGTTATCAACAAATGGATTCCACAAGGTTTGTACATATACATTGATTACAAATGTCTACAACAAAATGGATCACAATGAGTACAAAGATAATATAAAGCCAATAAGTCAAAGGATTCATAGATATTCACAACAAATAGAATATCAATAGATCACAAATTCCACAACATGGAATCACAGTAAACAATAAGTTATGGATTCAAAGCAATTATTGATACGCAATTTCAAGAAGTAAAGTTTGGTAGTTATCCAAGTAGCTCGCATTGGTAGAGTATAAATTCACATGTTAGAGTTCGGGTCTACTTACATTGGGTCCTTAGCATTACATTCCCATACTGTTACCATAGTCGCTATTTGATAGCCTTGTTCCAGTTTTTCATCATTTGGTGATCTTGTTCGGTTCTCTCTCTAGGTTCTTTCTCTACAATTTCTCTCCATTTTTCCACTAGTTCAAGTGCTTCTTTTTCCCTATGATTTTAGTGCATGCAGTAATGTCCCCTCCTTCTTCATTTCTTCTCTTTCTCTCTCTAACCGATTCTTTCTTTCTACATTTCGGTTGGTGTGGTCTGTGGAGTGTATCACTCACTTTGCACAACTTTTATGTATATATATCGTTGTGTTAGCTGCATGAATCTTGATTGGGTGGAAGTTTGGTTTAATCACAACAAAACATCACATCTCTAACTTGCCCACAAGCTAACACCTCATATTTTGCATGCATCTCATGCTTAGATTTCATAGGTCATATACAATTTGAGTAGACATATTAACATAAAGTGTTGATAGCCTAGTTGGTAAAGTTTTGGTATTCTTTACCTTGGCTTGAGTTCAAGACTTTGAAGGAGTTTTTTAAGCCATTTTTTATCCTTTCTTTTTTACATATGCATCATATTACATTTTAGAGTATTTTATTCATTCTTAAAACTTTTTATTAAGCATACTTTATTCATGTATCACTAGTCTTGCCTTAATGCATTTCGTGCATTAATCCTCCAAAGTTATTTATGTGTTAATACTTGATTAATGTCAATCGTAATTTGTTATCAAGTTATGACTTTTGTCATTAAATTATTTTATTAAAATTGATTATCTCCAATTTATAACTAATTATTCTTATTTATATATTTGTCTTCATGTTTATAAATTATTAGTCTTAAGTAGAATTGTCCATAATTATTAAAAAAGTTCTCTTACAATAATTATTATTATGCTTAATTACTTTATTTAATTAAGATGAAATGTTATATTTTGTGCCCATTTATTAATATCCTAACATGTACAATATGGTTCATTTTTTTAATAAAATATAATATATTTAACAAAATCTTATTAAAAAGACGCATTGGGACCTACTGAACTACGCAAAAAAGCAAAATGGAGGAGTATGGGCAGGAATTGATTTGCCTGTTGTATGTAGGAGTTGACTTGTTGAGATGAATGGTTACGTCAGAATTAGTGTATTGTCATGGAGGAAATCAATGGGACCTACTGAACTACGCAAAAAAGCAAAATGGAGGAGTATGGGCAGGAATTGATTTGCCTGTTGTATGCAGGAGTTGACTTGTTGAGATGAATGGTTACGTCAGAATTAGTGTATTGTCATGGAGGAAACCAATGAAGGCCTAGGAAGTCAACTGGCCTCCTCAAACTTTTTCATTACAAATTTTTTTTTTATACATTTTAGAAATATTTTTAATTATAACTCTTAAATTATTTTTTATCTCATCTCTTTAAATTTAAAATTTTCACACTTTATCATTATTTTAATTTGATGAAATCATTGATATTTTATCAACTTTTAGAGTTTTTATTTTTTAATTTTGTATATATGTGGCAAAAAACTGTAATTTTATGTCATAAAGTAAGAATAATTTTGTCGTTTTGTATGCTCTAATGACATTTTGGAGACAAAAAGATGAGTGTTCTGCAAATGTCATGTGATAGGCACTTGTCAGCAACAGACATTGATGACAGAGTGTAAGTGTTACACAAACCCCTCTGACAAGTGTAATTTTTATCCTATTAAATTTGATATCTCAACATAAAAAAAAGATTAAAACTCGTAATTTGATGAGTCTTATATCTTTAATAAGTATATATTTATAATTATTTAGGTTCTATTTGATAAAAGTAAATATTAAGTACTAAATCGTGATAAGTTTGTAAATTAAATTTTTTTTAAAAAAATTCAGTTTTATCATTTAGTGTTTAATAATACTTCAAGCATTTTTGATTTAATTAAAATTTAGTTAATCAATTGAGATTAGTCTGGTTAACCAAAATGTCCACTTTACTAGAAGGAGATCATGGATTTAAGTTTCACTCTCTTTATTAAGGTAGATATGTGAGTATTATTTACACACTGTTACCCATCGCTTCTATAATAAGAATAATAATAAATAATATTTTTCTTTAAATAAGTTTTTTTTAAGTGATAACTGATATTTACTAATTTGAGTTATCAAACTGCAATTTTGTCAAACTAATTTTAATCAACTAATTAACAAAGATTCTTTGTAGTATGTTAGATCATATGGAAAATAATCCTTTTCAGAAGTTGATGTAGCAACATTCAACGATTACCTAAGCTAATAATTGGAGAGGAGCTGAGCTCTATTCAACGACAGACAATTCCTTAAAATTAGGTAAGGTTTAATAATAATTCAATCAAAGCCAAAGCAACCACAAATGGTCATAATCATTCTCTTAAAAGTAAAATTTTACATAAGATTTTAGTTGCAAAAATTGGAGGGTGACCCATAGACTTGGATTTTAATTTTATGCTCAAAAGCACCGTAAAATAAGAGTCTTTGTTCCATTGGAACGAATTATGACTTGGTGCAATAATAAAATATTTGTGCTATCAAACCTAGGTTAATCTAAGCAATATTATGTTGGAGTTGTATGTCTTTGAAGCTCAATTTATGAATTGTATTTTTGAAGTTTTTATTTAATAAAAATAGTTTATTTACATTGCATACATATTAGAATAAAATATTTGTATTGATAAAATTCAAAGAATTTTGTGCCTATATATTTTAATTTGATGATTTAGGTACATTGAGCAAGACTCATGTACAGGAAATATAAATCATTAGCTACTATAATCTGAAACTTTGTTTACATTTAGTGATAAAACTGGTCAATCTATTTGAAAGAATGTAGCATAGTAGATAATTTATTTCAATCATTTGCTAAAACAAATAACTCTTAATCGTGAGAGTATAATAGACCTCTACTTTTAGTTTTAATTGCTTTAATTTATTAAAGAGTGTGACTTATTAAAGTCAATATATTTGATATTTTGGGTAATTAATTTTACCGGCGATGGAAAATATATTCTTAAGATGAAATCCAAATGATTTGACTAATTTAATTTGATTTGATTTGATCACAGGAATTGGGTTCAAGTATTTTTAGAAAAATATTTTCCTATAAAATTTTTAAATAAATATTTATTTTGTGAAAATACTTTTTTTAACTGTGATCAAACAAGATAAATCATGAAATTAAATTAATGGAAAATTAGCAAATATATTGACAATAAGTTTATTTAATCCCGAATACAAATTTATGTGGAGAGGTTTATTTGCATATATTTAGCACCAAATGACTTATTTTAAAATCATCATATTTTGGAGTGCAATTATTTTTCATGTAATGGGATTGAAAATTATTAATGGGTTTAATAGCTCATTGGAGCCAAGATAGGGTAAGACATATTCAATCCCACTCCTAGCGTAATTTGGATTACAAGAACAAATTTAATAATAATAAATGAGAAGTTAAGGAAGACAATTTCATACGTGATAGAAACGATCTCTTTCTAAAATATAGGAATAAAGTAAATATCTATCTATATATTTTAATTGAGTCTACATCTCCTAAATTTCTATCCTACATGTAGTATATCAATATTGATTAAATGATTTAATGTGCTATCAATACTACAGTGTCACATCATTTAGATGCAAATTTTGGGATTCATATTTGAAAAATCATAGCATTTTCCATTTTAAATAATTGTCCATATATAGAGTATGTGATACACTTGTTTTTCAGCTTCCCATTATTTTATTCTTTTCAATTCTATTTTAGAGACCCACTTAATTTTTGTACGGATTCCAAAGAAGGGACATAAGAGTGAAGATCTAGAGGTGGCTTTATCCAAGTTATGATTCATTCTCTTCTTCATTCAGGTTAGGATAATTTTTTTATGTTATAATATTCTTAATTTGTGATTTGCAAAAACATATGGATAATTTTTTTTAAATGTTTTTGCTGCTCTGTATAAGAATTATTTTTTCAACAAATTATATATTTTGATCAAATATATTTCTCTATAAATTGAAAAAGAAAAGAAAAATCTACAGTAAAAATAAGATCATAATATAACTTCCCACCTCACAAAAGAGAAAATCATTAACCTTTAGTGAATACTCTTTATCAATTTATTAATCTACCAGTTTAGTCGGGAAAAAAAGTCTAGTGGTATTGTTGTTGGTTAATTAAACTAAGGTAGTAGAGTTTTAGTAGAACTCTTAATTTTGAGTCTTATTTGATATATTTTAGATAATTCTTATCTTAAATAAGAATTGAGTAATTAATTATTAGTGGGACTAGAAATCTTTATCCTAATTAGAATAATATTATTAATTTGTGTGGAATTAGATGTCCTAATCAATATAACATTTAGAATTAGTGTTATATATATATATGTGTGTGTGTGTGTGTGTGTGCGCGTGTGGGGAGGAGGGTTTGGGTGTTTCTCACATTGAGTTGTGAGTCACAAAAGTAATAATATTGTGGTGTCCAAAGATTAAAAGTCGTGATTGGCTTGTGGTGTCTAGCCAGTGCCGCATGAATGCTCGGATTGCTGCATAAATAAATATTAGATTGTCAAGACAAGCTTATGCCATATTGAAGTTTTGTTCTCAATAAAAGTTTTGTTTCCTCACAACGTAGGAGGCAACTTTTTGAATTTCTCCTAATTTGTTCTTTTTCTTATGATACTTCAACATTCCATTAAACATATTGATTTGGTTTGTCATTGATTTTTATAATTGGTATCACAATGATTTTAGATTTTACAGTTGATATTAGAGAGATTTTTTATTCTTAATTAACTGTCACACGATGCGACGCTATCACTTAATTTTTTTCCCGAAGGAAGTTATTATTTCCTAAAGATGGTCTTGCATCAAATTATATTTATTAGTCTTGTTTGTCTTCTTTTATTTTGGCTTATAGTTCCAAAGTTTTCCCCACACAGTTTTTTAGTCTATACTTTATAGCTTTATTCCCACCTCACAAAGGACAAAAGCATTGCGTTCATTTTGTGAACTCTTTTTCAATCATTAACAATTTAATTTTTTTTTTTTTAAACACCAATCATCTGCAGTTCATTAAAACACAAATACAAATCACCAATAATTCTTCCCTTAACTAGAGAGAGATTGATGAAGCGAGTTGATAATTTCTAGAGAGAGATTGATGGGTTTGATGATACTTACATCTTCGATCATTTTATCTAGAACAAACAAAGCAGGGCCTTCTTTGAAGTCTATTTTGTAGGGCCTTTTCAAATTTTTGCTAGTGAGTGAAATACTCTTCCTCTTTGCGTCTTCCCTCACAGATCTTTGGAGGTTGTGTGCAAAAAATTACACATAATCTTTTGCTCTCAAGTCAGGCCCTTTCAATCTCACGATCCGTACTATTCTTGTTATTTTTCTGATTTTTCTTGCTTGCATTTTTATACTTTGTTATTTAACTCTTCAAAGTAGGATTAGTTAATAAAGAAATGCACACAAATACACATAGTAATACATATTTATGGTTTGGGGTCTGATCAACATTCAACAATACAATTAAAAAGAAAAAGATAAAAGAGCTGGTTCTGCATTCTTTATACATGGTCCTGCATCTTCATTGTTTGCATGAAATGTTTTTTTAGGCATGCATTTATATTTGTTTATGAGTTTGCTTAATATCATGGCTCATCATTGATTTATGATCAATCTAACATGGTCATGATATCTCCATTGTTGATTTCGAGCTGACCACGACAGATCTTTGAAGGGGAGGCCCAATAATTTATTTGTCAACATAGCGCATCGATCAATGGAGTGGTCCGCGCATTAATAGTAGCTGCAATGCTTATTTATGTCATCGTTCTTGGACATAGGATTTGGACTAGGCCTAGGATCCAACAATTGGAGATACTGTCATTCGCAAAACTTCTAAAATAATTCACTCAATGATGCATGGAATTTAGAAAATGATCTGAATGGACGCTTTCGAGATAAATTTGGTTGTGGTGAAGCAATTGAGGTGAATGGATGCTTTCGAGCAATGTTTTCAGACCCACCCCGTTCATCGTCCTTAAAAAATGTCCGAATTACGAATTATCGGTTCAACCGTCGGATCAATTGGAATCATCAACCGGAATTAAACCGTGATGTCATAATTATGTAATTAATAAATTTAATAATACATATTATTGATATTTTCATGTATGTAATCACATGTATATCATATGATTATTTAATTTTAACTAAAAAATTAAAATTAAATCAAATTAAAAAACACATGTGCATTACATATATAACAGATTGTAACTAGGACACGTTCTTTCTAATGAGTTCGAAGTTAAGTATTATGTTGTTTTAAATATATATTTTTTCTTCTCTTTTTTTCTTCCATTTTAAATTATCACAAGTGGAAGTCATTCCACTAATTAAAGGAAGGTTGTTATCAATTAAGCTTGACTTAATAATATCCTTATTACATGCCTTGTAGAATACTCTGTAACTTTAGTTGGAATTCTTTTGGAAAATTCATTCATGTGCCGTGACAAAGGGTGTCCATATGGATTGACTTCCAAGTCTAGTCTTATGTGATATGGTGGCTTAGAAAGAAGTTTGATGTGATTCTACTTTCAGACAATTATTAAATAGGTATTCCATTGTGAAGATCGGTGTTCACATGTGCATGAGAACGACATTTCTATACATGTGGTCACTAATCTCAAGATTTGGAAGTAGGTCTTAAACTACTTTTAATGTAGGGGAACATTTGGGACCAATCTTGACAACAACATAATTGGACTATTAAAATTCTTCCTTGCCGTTTATTCTACGGGACGACTACAAGACTGACTTGGTATGAACCCAAAGAAAATGGTAAGATCATGGAAATCATGATGACATTGTTTAAAAATTAGTAGGGCACTATTTTTAGATTAAAAAAAAATTCTAGTACTAAGGTAGTAGCGAAAAATTTATTTTATGATGATCATGAATATTAAAATTTGACATATAGAATAAGTGATAAAATTTGATGGCTATAAAATAAAGGGTAAATTACACTGACCTCTCTAGAGGTTTCTAACAATTACACTGATCACCTTCGAGGTTTCTGAAATTACATTGACCTCTCATGCTTTACCTGATAATATATAAATACTTCTTTCCAGTTAATTTTTTTTTTCTTTAAAATGACAAAACTACCACTTTAATATTTTTTTCTTTCAATTTTTAAAATTTTTACTCTTTTTTTTTTTTCATTTTTCAAAATAAATATTGATAAAAACCTTAAATTTATTTTTCTATAAAATAAAAATAAGTTATTTACCTTAAACATATTTTTAAATAAAATAATAACAAAATATTTAAAAAAATTATCAAAATTGAAAAAATATAAAAATAAATAAATAAAAGAGACATTTTTTTCATTTTGAAAGAAAGAATTGATTAGAGGAAAGTATATTTATATTGTCAAATGAAATAAGGGAGGTCAATATAATTTCATAAATATCAGGATAGATCAGTGTAATTGTTAAAAATATCAAAATAGACCAGTGTACTTTATCCTAATATAAAACATATATCACATGTCAAATTATGTTATGTATAAAAGATTTTGGTATTATTTTATAACTAGATATTTTTTCTTTTTAACTACAAGAGATGATGAAACCTTTTTTAGTGGGACTAGATCAGGACATCTCTGCTTGTACTTCCAACAACAATCTATCATGTATTTTATGACAAAAAAAAAGAAGAGAGAAATAATAACATAATATTATTGAAAGGATACACAAGCATGAGTGCATGCATTTCATTTCAATTAGGTGCTTTCATGGACGCAACTCATTGGCTACCATGTTGTGTCCATGGGTGCACGCTACATTTACAATGTATTCACCAACCTCCCCAGCCCGTCCCAAAAAAAGAAACAAAGAAAGTTTTTTTTTCTTGGTAAAAAATAATACTCATGGCTTTATTTGGTGAGGTGGAGAGTTATGGAAATTGAAAGAAAGTAAAAATTTTAATTATTTTTAAGAATTTGGTTAGAGGGAAAGAGAAAAATTGTTGTAAAAATTAGATGTACGTAACTGTCTAATTTTTTTGAAAGAATGAATATTGATTTCTTGCAGAAAAACACAGGGATTTCATAGCCACTGTTTTATCTTTATCCAACTTATCTATTCTCTATTATCTATTTAATTTAAGTATGGATAAAGTTTTTAAATTGTGTTGATTCAAACGTGCTAACTTAGAGCAAGTAGATTGGATTAGTTAGATTAATACTCTAGTGGCTATGTTTTAGAAGAATATTATTAGATTATGATTAAAATACGTATCTAAATAGAAGAAGATTTCTCTTATTAAATTTGAAGTTAAGTATTATATTATTTTAAATATATTTCTTCTTTTCTCCCATTTTAAAGTATCACAAGTGGAAGTCATTCCACTAATAAAAGGAAGGTTCTTATCAATGGTGTCTCAATTAAACTTGACTTAATAATATCCTTGCATGCCGTGTGGAATACTCTAACTTTAATTTGAAGTATTTTGGAAAATTCATTCATGTGCCATGACAAAGGGTGTCTATATAGAATGACTTTTAAGTCTAGTCTCATGTGATATGGGCTAGAAAAATTTTTGATGTAATTCTACCTTCAGACAATTATTCAGATTTGATATTTATGTGAAAAAAAATATCAAGTATTCTTAAACCAATTATTCCATTGTTGAAATCGGTGTTCACGTGTGCATGAAAACGATACTTTTATACATTTGGTCACTAATCTCAGGATTGGGAAGTAGGTCTCAAACCACTTTTAATGTAGGGGAATAGTTGGAACCAATCTTGACAACAACATAATTGAACTATCAAAATTTATCCTCGTCGTTTGCTCCACAGGACAGTTATGGGACTGATTTGGTATGGACCTAAAGAAAATGGAAAGATCATGGAGATGATGATGACATTGTTGAAAAATTAGCATGGCATTATTTTTAGATTAAAAAAAATTCTAGTACTAAAGTAGTACCAAAATTTTTTATGGTTATGTATATTAAAATTTGACATATAGAATAAGTTATAAAATCTGATGGTTACAATATAAAATAAATGTCACGTGTCAAATTCTATAATGTATGAAATTTTTTAGTATAATGTTATAACTAGACATTTTTGCCTTTCAATTGCTGGAGATGATGACACATTTTTTCAGTGATATTAGATTACGACGTATTCGCATGCTTTTTTAATAATAATTATGTGTTACGATCTCCTAAAAAAAATAGATAATAACTTAACACATAACATAATATTATTGAAAAGGTACACAACTATGGGAACATTTCATTTAGATTGGGTGCTTTCATGAATGCAAACTCATTGGCTAACATGTTGTGCCCATGGGTGCATGCTACATTTACAATGTATTTACCATCCTCCTCCTCCCAAAACAGAAAAAAAAAAAACAAAAATTTACTTTTTTCTTGGTAAAAAATAATACTCTTAGAACTATTTCTGCAAAGTAATTTTTTAGTTTCAAGAAGTAATTAGAGAACACATGTCTTGTTCTCTTATAGCCACATCATTCAAACATTCAAAATTAGAAGTATGCATTGTTTAAGAGTTTAATATTAATTTGTAAGATATAATTTCCCAAGAAATAAAAGAAACAAAAAAAAAAAGTGTAACCTAAAGCATCATCCTTATTACATTCAAAAAAATTGAGTTTGATAAGTCAATTTATGAAGCGTGACAAAATGATTTAAAATGGAAACATTGATGGTCAAATATTATCATGTGATATGGTTCCCTGGGTCGTTGGTAATGGTGGGGTTCATGTCCCAACCAAAAATAAATATGGCTTGGCTTGGCTTTTTTTCTCCAAAATTTCTCCCGTGGTGGTCCTATATATTTTTCTTGTTATTTTTAAAATTTTAATATATTTACATATATATATATATATTTAATATATAATTATAACACCAGTTGAACCAGTAAATCGTGAATTATACTTTGACAAAAATGAAATGTATCTAACATGATTGTAGTAACAAAATTCATCATCACCGTTTGTTATGGGGCATGACGATGAACTAACTTGGTGTGGTTAATTTTAAAAAATTGCGTGTATTGTATAGATCAATTATGAAGTCATGAAAATTATTTTCTAAGAAATGGCAAGTTCCTATTGTTTTAATTTCGTGGTACATGATGTTATATATTGAAAAAGTTGCTAATATTCATGTTAATAGATATGATTTGATTTTTTTTTTCTCTCGATATATTAGAATGGATATCAAATTTGTTAAAATTAATAAAAAACCAAATGCTGAAATTCATAAAATCATAAATTCATCGATATTGCTAATCTAACTTTGATATTCTTTTAAGATCAGATTCTTTTCCGATTTATGATACATCTTTAGTGTATTTTAATTCAATGATACATCATTTATACAAAAATAATATAAACTGAAATAAACAAATCAGATTAAATTAACACATCAGATGGTTAATTTAAAACCTATTTGATATGGTATATTTATTTTCTTTGTAGACGATGTGCTATTATTGGTTTAATGCACAGCAAATCTCATTTTATCAATGAACGAAAAAGGAACCAAATTACTGGTTCAATGCACTAAAAATCTAATTCTATTTCTAAACAGGAAAGGAGCTAAATCTATGTTTTCATATACACAAGGATCATTTATATTAGGCACTTTCTTGGATGCAACTCAGAATAGAAAAAGTTTTGAGTATTTTTATCTGTAAATATTGACACACTATAGAATCACATAAAATATTAGATTTTTTATTCTTTCTTATTATTTTACGTGTCCAATCATTCAAATAATAAAAGGAAGGTTCTTATTAATGGTGTTC